>JAPFBL010000716.1:185000-186459 GCA_026182355.1 Hermatobates lingyangjiaoensis
GATTAGAGAACACACCTATATATATATATATATATATATTCAGGTAACTCACCACAAATTAAAGAAGATAGTCGCTCTAAGGTCTTTCGCTTTCACGTCGTCAGAGAGCAAGTGAATACAAGTTGTATAATATATATATATAGTTAAATAACGCCCCTTATTTGGCTTGTATCTATTTCTTAAACAATTTCTCCAGTTTACAGAATTCCTTCCTCGTTTCTTCATTAAAACTATAAAGCTTATCACCAATAGTGCTAGTCGACATGTTTCGAATGTACCACATTCATCATCAGGACAATAATGAGAATTGATCATCATTTTTTTTGTGAGTTTTGTCTTATGTAGTGCTTATCATCACAAGAGAAGAAGTGAAGAGAGAGAGAGAGAGAGTGAAAGTGGTGGGAAAGATTGTAAATTTTTAGAGAGAATAGAAGTTTGTTTGAGTGAGAGAGAGAGAGAGAGAGAGAGAGAGAGAGAGAGAGAGAGAGAGAGAGAGAGAGAGAGAGAGAGAGGAGAGGGAGAGAGAGTGAGAGAGGGAGGAGAGAGAAAGAGGGAGGGAGGGAGGGAGGGAGAGAGAGAGAGAGAGAGAGAGAGGGAGAGAGAGAGGGAAGGAGAGGGAAAGAGAGAGGGGGAGAGGGAGGGAGAGGGAAAGAGAGAGAGGGAGAGGGAGAGAGAGAGGGGGAGAGAGAAGAAGAGAGAGATAGAGGGAGGGAGAGAGAGGGAGAGAGGTAGAGAGAGAGAGGGAGAGAGTGAGAGGGAGGGAGGGAGAGAGAGAGAGAGAGTGAGAGGGAGAGAGAGAGAACATGAGGTTGTTTTCCCACTAATATACTATACAAAGAGCTAGAATACCTTGAGATTATGATGACACGTGAAAATGAACTCATAACAGACACAAGATGTCTCCTCTTCAAAGGCACCGCCAGCTGGCAGCCTACCAAAAAGGAAAAGTCAAAACTTATTTCATTTAGACGCCATTAATCAAACTTTACCCAAGCCCTCCCCCCTCAACTACACCAAAGTCTCTTGCATCTAAGTCTGCAATCAATTACCATCGTGACGTAAACACTGCTTCATAATCAGTCTTTATGGCATACAACACAACACCCCCTCGGTAAACAAGTTATTAACTAGGCAAGCCGTTTGTTCTTATAAAAACTGTTTTTGCTCTTTCTATATTTTTAAAATATTTTCAAGGATATAACTATAAAAAAATCTGGAGTGGCATGCACCCAACTTTACTATAAGTAAACTTAATGTCAATCTTCTTGGGTATATAATATATAATATTGATATAGTTTCTCGACCACTGATATTTCATATTCACATAAAGGTTTATTGAGGATTTTGGTCATAAAACATACAACTCCTTGATCATCAGACGTTTCGCCAAATCAAAGACGTTGTAATCCGCTATATAGTTCCTGTATAAATACATTAATATATTAGTGGAAATTTAGTA
>JAPFBL010000717.1:0-169778 GCA_026182355.1 Hermatobates lingyangjiaoensis
TTATTGTCTCTAATTTTCGGTTGAACCGTCATCAGGAGAGTTGAGAAAGGGACACCACTTCGCACTAGTGAAGCGATGGTTGGAGACCAACCAAAAATTAGAGACAGTAAGTGTGTTCGTCTGATTTCTCTATGTTTCTTTGTTTATATTGAACTATATTTGTCCGTTTTGGATCGTATTTCCAACGAAAAAAAGTGTATATATATATTGATATACCTTAGTATTTTTCTATTGGAAAAGTACATAGATATCTATCGTTGCTTTTAGGAAACGGCTTCTTTTTCCAAAACAAACTTTTGCACAAATCCTTAGTTTTTATTTCATATTTAAGATTAATTTAGAATCTTGTTTTTCAAGTTTGTAAACTTAACTCGTACTTCATTATAAAAAGACAGAGTTACCTCAGATGATCTTCCTTTGGTGTCTGCTTGAGCCGCACCTGCAACAAATGCAAATTGAATTAATATTTTTTTTTCCCTTACATGATAAGGTTTTTGACTCTGACGAAGACTGCTTGTTACGGTTGAAAGATCTTAGTCTTGTTTTCCCATTTTATATTGCGGTTTGATCATTGATTGGTATTTCACGTGTTTATATGAAATCTTTATATATATATTTCGTTGAACAACTGACCGTATTTCACTGATGTCATTTTCTTCACCAGTTTTTCAAGGTTTCTGAATACCTTGTATTCAGGTTTCTGAATACAAGTTTTTCAAAGTTTCTGAATACTTTGTATTCAGAAACCTTGAAAAACTAGTGAAGAAAATGACATCAGTGAAATACGGTCAGTTGTTCAACGAAATATGCTTAAATGAAGGACTGCTTCCAAATTTTACAAATATATATATATATATATATATATAGTAGGTGTGTTCTATAATCGGGGTTCGGTCAATTTTCCAGAATAAAAAATCATCAAACTCTCGTTGCCTTGTACGAGATTTTGATTTTTTATCCTGGAAAATTGACCGAACCCCGATTAGAGAACACACCTATTCTATCTAACGGTCGATATATTATTGAATCTGTTATATATATGAAATTTAGAACTATCAAATGTAGAATCACAGGTAATGTGACTCTCCCTTTTTTTGTATTGTTTAAACCTATCCCATAGAGGTTGATAACGTCATCCGTTTACCGGCTTTTTATTTGATCGGTGATTCTGCAGGTTCTACATTGGGAGTACTAAATTTTGCCTAACTCAAGAGCATTTCGAGTAGGTATCTTTAACAAGTACCTGACATCGTATAGGCTCGGGACTGACGGCTTAACGTTCTCTGTCAGAATTTGTGTTTAGCATTGAGTTGCCCGCCCTCGTTTCAATGGAGGTGGCTAAAGGGTAACTTGTCAACAAGGCGGCCTGGCTTGACTAAGCGGTTATGGCACAAAATGCCAAGGAACGCGAAGATCAAAACAGGCTTAACGTCCTCTCCGAGAGACGATGTACTCAGATTTATTCAGCTCCCGCGTGAATAAATCGAGGGCCAGGTGGGGATCGAACCCCAGACTACCAGCTCAGAAGCGAGTACGTTAACCACTGAGCTACCCTGGCCCTCTGGCTCTTCTATTACTAAAATGGATGCCAAATAATAAATATGTTCCAATTTTTACCCAATAGAACATCACTAAAAAGGTGAACGCTTTATAATTTGGCGTCATGAAAAATTGAAAACAAACACTACGCAGAATGTTGTTTAACTTCAGTGATCAAACGGAAAATGCTTTATTTAACTTAGTTATGACCTTTGGAAGCAACTGTTATCACTTATGTAAGTTCTAGCTGAGACTAATATTGCTTACTTCGGTGGTGTAATGAAAACAGGTGTATTATACATGTAGAGTACGAGCTGTTGTTTGGAATGGGGTCACCTATCCGAGTGGGGACAACGCGCCATGCTGCTTGTTGTTGGATACCGGTGATTTCATGGTAATGAGCATGGACCAAGTGAGTAATGGCTGAGGTAACAGCTTGCTGAGAGAGTTTTGTTGGTTCAGGGAGGAAGCAGTGCTGGATATCGTTGACGGCGTACTCCTGGAGGGTCTATATCAGCCTGGTGACATGCGCAGTGTTCATCGGGCCAGCGCTCACCATCACGGGCTGCTACGCTGTCATCGTAATGACAATATGGAGGAAGGGAGGAAGGACTATCCTGGCCTCGTCGCACAGAAACAGTGAGTAAACGTCACTGACTAGCTATATGCATGTGTCAATGGAGAAGGGAGATGAAAAAAGGTAAGAGAAGGAGAGAGAGAAAGCAAGAGTGAGCAAAAAAAGAACAGCAGTAGAGGGAGTGAGGTGTGAGAGAAAGGAAAATAGAGAATGGAGCCATGAATCAAGAGTAAGAAAGAGATAGAGTGATAGGAGAGGGGTAAAATGACGAGGAAGAGAATGAGAAAAGGAAACAAGAATGAGCAAAAAGAAGGAGAACAGCAGTAGAGGGAGTGTGGTGTGAGAAAAAAGGAAATAGAGAATGGAGCCATGAATCTAGAGTAAGAAAGAGATAGAGTGATAGGAGAGGGGTAAAATGACGAGAAAGAGAATGAGAAAAGGAAGATGAGAAAATATCAGAATGAGTAAGAGAGTGAGAGAAAGAAATAAGAATAGACAGTAAGAGTAGAAAGAGATAGAGATAGGAAAGGGAGTAAAATGACGATGGAAAGAATGAGAAAGAGAAGATGATTGATGAGTGAAAGAGAAAATGAAACAATGAATTAAGAGTAAACAGATAAGAAGGAATGGAGTGAATGCAAAGAGAGTAAGAGAGACTATTGAAAGAGTGAAAGAGAAAATAACAATGAATAAGAAAGTAAGAGAGAGTAGTTAGAAAGAGTAAGGACTAAAAAGAGTGAGAGTATAACAATAATAACAATAACAGCAATAGTTAGAAAGAGTTAGAGATAGAACAAAGTGAAAACGAGATGGGAACTAAGAATTTAGAGAGAGTGAGTGATTGGAGAGGAAGAAAGAGGAAAGATGATTTGAGAACGAGTAAAACAGATGTAAAGCACAAGGAATGCGAGTCGCAATAAACAGAGAGAGTGAGAGATAGAACAGACGGAACGACAAAAGGGGAGTCACAAATGTAGAGAAAGAGAGAGATGAGTAATGCTTTAGTAGTTTTAGTAATGGCTAAAAAGCCTTGCTCTTGTGCCATCGACTTAAGTCATATCGAATAATAAAGTGAACATTACTTTGTTTTTCAGAATTGAAAAGAGACAAAGGAAATGATGACTTTGAGTCTCGGCGAGCTTCCTCAAGAGGTCTGATACCGAGGGCAAAGGTCAAAACCATTAAAATGACCTTTGTCATTGTCTTTGGTAAGCACTATATGTCATGTACTCTAGAGAACAAATTATGGTCGGATTTCAAATTATGGTGAAACCAAGATTTCACTGAATATATATATTTTGAAATTTGTATATTTGGGGAACAGTCCTTCATTTATACATGTGAGATTTAATTGTCTTATTTATATATATATATATCCTGAAGACGGATTACCCGAAAATTTGAGTCTGTAAGTGTGTTTCCCTACTTAGTGTGTTGCTCTTTGTTAATCTCGAACTCGTATATATATATATGTATATATATATATATATATATATATATATATATATATATATATAAAAGATTACAAATAAACACGTGAAATAACAATCAATGATCAAACCACAATAAGAAATGGGAAAACAAGACTAAGATCTTTCAACTGTAACAAGCGTTAAAAAAACAAGGTTTTTGACTCTGACGAAGACCGCTTGTTACGGTTGAAAGATCTTAGTCTTGTTTTCCCATTTGTTATTGTGGTTTGATCATTGATATATATATATATATATATATATATATGTTATCTAATCGGGCATAACTCTCTTCTTTATCTCGACGATCGTCATCATCAGGAGTTAAAGAGTCCTACAGGAAAGGCAAGGCTCTTTGCCTCTTGATGACGACGATCATCGAAATACAGAATTGAGTTATACCTGTTTCTATCTCTGTATTACCTTTGTTTGAACTCTTTTATATATAATTTATAAAGAAAAACTGATGAAATAGGAATATAATTAAATTTAGAAAGAGACAGTTGAAAACTTGTATACAAATTGACACTTCCATCGCTACTTCTTTGATTGCAATCCTCTTAAAACTTTTATAAACAAACATCTTCATTTTCAGTTATATTTCAATCTTAATAGAACTCCAGTTAAAATTAAATTTCAATTATTAATTAGATCTTTAGTTATCACCAATATCAAAAGGAAATTATAAAAAAAATAATACGTTTATACTATTATAAAAGATTTACATTTTCTATGGAAAGCGTTAAATGTCAGGAGTAATTAAAAATTATTAATTTATGTTTATAATTACAGGTTTTCGTTTTACATTAATTGTGTTTTAATGAAATGATTTCAGTGTCTTTGCTGTCTGCAAGTTTATATCTATCTCACTTACTCTTATCAATGCGTCACTTTGTCAGCTGTCTTTGTCTTTAATATATGAATTGTGGAAGAATGTTTAAGTTTGTTGTTGCAAAAATATAATTAACGTGTTCGAAAAAAAGGTTGAAACCTGCTCCCTCATCTGTTATACTCGTATTCTCTCAAAGAAGTACCTGCTGACTATCATTTTAATGGTTCAATGAAATATTGGCTTAGAAATCAAAGTCTACGACAGTGTGGATGACCTAATGACCTTATGAAATATTAGCTTAGAAACAAAGTCTACTACAGTGTGGATGACCCATTGACCTTATGAAATATTGGCTTAGAAAGAAAGTCTACTACAGTGTGGATGACCTTATGACCTTATGAATTATTAGCTTAGAAACAAAGTCTACTACAGTGTGGATGACCTTAAGACCTTATGAAATATTGGCTTAGAAAGAAAGTCTACTTCAGTGTGGATGACCTTATGACCTTATGAAATATTAGCTTAGAAACAAAGTCTACTACAGTGTGGATGACCTTATGACCTTATGAAATATTGGCTTAGAAAGAAAGTCTACTTCAGTGTGGATGACCTTATGACCTTATGAAATATTAGCTTAGAAACAAAGTCTACTACAGTGTGGATCACCTTACGAAATATTAGCTTAGAAACAAAGTCTACTACAGTGTGGATGACCTTATGAAATATTGGCTTAGAAAGAAAGTCTACTTCAGTGTGGATGACCTTATGACCTTATGAAATATTGGCTTAGAAACAAAGTCTACTACAGTGTGGATGACCTTATGACCTTATGAAATATTAGCTTAGAAACAAAGTCTACTACAGTGTGGATGACCTTATGAAATATTGGTTTAGAAACAAAGTCTACTACAGTGTGGATGACCTTATGGCCTTATGAAATATTGGCTTAGAAAGAAAGTCTACTTCAGTGTGGATGACCTTATGACCTTATGAAATATTAGCTTAGAAACAAAGTCTACTACAGTGTGGATGACCTTATGACCTTATGAAATATTGGCTTAGAAAGAAAGTCTACTTCAGTGTGGATGACCTTATGACCTTATGAAATATTGGCTTAGAAACAAAGTCTACTACAGTGTGGATGACCTTATGACCTTATGAAATATTGGCTTAGAAACAAAGTCTATTACAGTATGGATGACCTTATGACCTTATGAAATATTGGCTTAGAAACAAAGTCTACTACAGTGTGGATGACCTTATGACCTTATGAAATATTGGCTTAGAAACAAAGTCTATTACAGTATGGATGACCTTATGACCTTATGAAATATTGGCTTAGAAACAAAGTCTACTACAGTGTGGATGACCTTATGAAATATTGGTTTAGAAACAAAGTCTACTACAGTGTGGATGACCTTATGACCTTATGAAATATTGGCTTAGAAAGAAAGTCTACTTCAGTGTGGATGAGTTTATGACCTTATGAAATATTAGCTTAGAAACAAAGTCTACTACAGTGTGGATGACCTTATGACCTTATGAAATATTAGCTTAGAAACAAAGTCTACTACAGTGTGGATGACCTTATGAAATATTGGCTTAGAAAAAAAGTCTATTACAGTGTGGATGACCTTATGACCTTATGACCTTATGAAATATTGGCTTAGAAACAAAGTCTATTACAGTGTGGATGACCTTATGACCTTATGAAATATTGGCTTAGAAACAAAGTCTATTACAGTGTGGATGACCTTATGACCTTATGAAATATTGGCTTAGAAACAAAGTCTACTACAGTGTGGATGACCTTATGAAATATTGTTTAGAAACAAAGTCTACTACAGTGTGGATGACCTTATGACCTTATGAAATATTGGCTTAGAAAGAAAGTCTACTTCAGTGTGGATGATTATGACCTTATGAATTAGCTTAGAAACAAAGTCTACTACAGTGTGGATGACCTTATGACCTTATGAATATTAGCTTAGAAACAAAGTCTACTACAGTGTGGATGACCTTATGAAATTTGGCTAGAAAAAAAGTCTATTACAGTGTGGATGACCTTATGACTTATGACTTATGAAATTGGCTTAGAAACAAAGTCTATTACAGTGTGGATGACCTTATGACCTTATGAAATATTGGCTTAGAAACAAAGTCTATTACAGTGTGGATGACCTTATGACCTTATGAAATATTGGTTAGAAACAAAGTCTACTACAGTGTGGATGACCTTATGAAATATTGGCTTAGAAACAAAGTCTACTACAGTGTGGATACCTTATGACCGTATGAAATATTGGCTTAGAAAAAGTCTACCAGTGTGGATGACCTTATGACCTTATGAAATATTGGCTTAGAAACAAATCTACTACAGTGTGGATGACCTTATATATGAAATATTGGCTTAGAAACAAGTCTAACAGTTGGATGACCTTATGACCTTATGAAATATGGCTTAGAAACAATCTACTACAGTGTGGATGACCTTATGACTTATGAAATATTGCTTAGAAAAAGTCTATTCAGTTGGATGACCTTATGACCTTATGAATATTGCTTAGAAACAAAGTCTACTACAGTGTGGATACCTTAGAAATATTGTTAGAAACAAGTCTACTACAGTGTGGATGACCTTATGAAAATTGGCTTAGAAAGAAAGTCTACTTCAGTGTGGATGACCTTATGACCTTATAAATATTGCTTAGAAACAAAGTCTACACAGTGTGGATGACCTTATGACCTTATGAAATATTAGCTTAGAAACAAAGTCTATACAGTGTGGATGACCTATGAAATATTGGTTAGAAAAAAGTCTATACAGTGTGGATGACCTTATGCCTTATGAAATATTGCTTAGAAAAAAGTCTATTCAGTGTGGATGACCTTATGACCTTATGAAATATTGCTTAGAAACAAAGTCTATACAGTGTGGATGACCTATGACCTTATGAAATATTGGCTTAGGGGTGAAATATTGGCTTAGAAACAAAGTCTACTACAGTGTGGATGACCTTATGACCTTATGAAATATTGGCTTAGAAACAAAGTCTATTACAGTATGGATGACCTTATGACCTTATGAAATATTGGCTTAGAAACTAAGTCTACTACAGTGTGGATGACCTTATGACCTTATGAAATATTGGCTTAGAAACAAAGTCTATTACAGTATGGATGACCTTATGACCTTATGAAATATTGGCTTAGAAACAAAGTCTACTACAGTGTGGATGACCTTATGAAATATTGGTTTAGAAACAAAGTCTACTACAGTGTGGATGACCTTATGACCTTATGAAATATTGGCTTAGAAAGAAAGTCTACTTCAGTGTGGATGACCTTATGACCTTATGAAATATTAGCTTAGAAACAAAGTCTACTACAGTGTGGATGACCTTATGACCTTATGAAATATTAGCTTAGAAACAAAGTCTACTACAGTGTGGATGACCTTATGAAATATTGGCTTAGAAAGAAAGTCTATTACAGTGTGGATGACCTTATGACCTTATGACCTTATGAAATATTGGCTTAGAAACAAAGTCTATTACAGTGTGGATGACCTTATGACCTTATGAAATATTGGCTTAGAAACAAAGTCTATTACAGTGTGGATGACCTTATGACCTTATGAAATATTGGCTTAGAAACAAAGTCTACTACAGTGTGGATGACCTTATGACCTTATGAAATATTGGCTTAGAAACAAAGTCTACTACAGTGTGGATGACCTTATGAAATATTGGTTTAGAAACAAAGTCTACTACAGTGTGGATGACCTTATGACCTTATGAAATATTGGCTTAGAAAGAAAGTCTACTTCAGTGTGGATGACCTTATGACCTTATGAAATATTGGCTTAGAAACAAAGTCTACTACAGTGTGGATGACCTTATGACCTTATGAAATATTAGCTTAGAAACAAAGTCTACTACAGTGTGGATGACCTTATGAAATATTGGCTTAGAAAGAAAGTCTATTACAGTGTGGATGACCTTATGACCTTATGAAATATTGGCTTAGAAACAAAGTCTATTACAGTGTGGATGACCTTATGACCTTATGAAATATTGGCTTAGAAACAAAGTCTATTACAGTGTGGATGACCTTATGACCTTATGAAATATTGGCTTAGAAACAAAGTCTACTACAGTGTGGATGACCTTATGACCTTATGAAATATTGGCTTAGAAACAAAGTCTACTACAGTGTGGATGACCTTATGACCGTATGAAATATTGGCTTAGAAACTAAGTCTACCACAGTGTGGATGACCTTATGACCTTATGAAATATTGACTTAGAAACAAAATCTACTACAGTGTGGATGACCTTATGACTTTATGAAATATTGGCTTAGAAACTAAGTCTACCACAGTGTGGATGACCTTATGACCTTATGAAATATTGGCTTAGAAACAAAGTCTACTACAGTGTGGATGACCTTATGACCTTATGAAATATGTTGCAGTGTTCATCATGTGTTGGTCCCCGTTCTTCATCTTCTCCATGCTTCAAGTCTATGACTATGTCCCCAAGACGCAAACAAATGTCGCCATAGCAACCTTCATTCAAAGTCTAGCTCCTCTCAACTCAGCAGCAAACCCCATTATATACTGTTTGTTTTCTACAAGAATATGTCGAACTCTCAGGTATCTAACATATTTATTATCATAATATAATCATAACATATTTTTTTGTTGTTGTATGATATATCAATATAAATAAAAACCCATATACGAATTCAAAATCAAAAAAAAAATAACAAATTTTCAAAAATTTTTCGGCAATCCATCACCAGTTTTCTCCTGAAGACGGATTTACAGAAAATTTGAGTTTGTAAATGTGTTTCCTTACTCTGTTTGTTACTTTTCTTCGATTTTGAACTCGTATTGTGCTCAGTTTGAATCGTCTTACAGGTTTTATAATTAAGATATATAAATAGAAACATAAAACATACACTTCCAGTGCAGTGTGCATTCTTTTATATAATTGTTCTAATAACAATATTGTCTAGATAGATAATATTCTTTAAACTAATTATTTTACAAAGTTTTCAATACATATTTCGTATGTAATGTTTCTGCATGTTAAATTACACATCTTAGGGAGAAGACAATATATTAAAAGAGAAATATATTGTCTTCCAATGCAACATCAGTGTGTAGATCAAAGGGTTATCTGATTGACATTTTCCTCCATTGCATCATCAGTGTGTAGTTGAAGGGTTATCTGATTGCTATGTTTTCCATTGCATCATCAGTGCAGGACATCGAAAGGTTATCTGATTGATATTTCTCTCTATTTCATCATCAGTGCGTAGATTAAAGGGTTATCTGATTACCATTTTTTTCATTTCATCATCAGTGTGTAGATTGAAGGGTTATTTGATTATTTTTTTCCATTGCGTCATCAGTGTGTAGTTGAAGGGTTATTTGATTGCAATGTTTTCCGTTGCATCATCAGTGCAGGACATCGAAGGGTTATCTGATTGATATTTTTTTCTATTTCATCGTCAGTGTGTAGATTGAAGGGTTATGTTATTGACATTTTCCTCCAATGCATCATCAGTGCAGGAGATTGAAGTCATCTTATTGATATTTTCCTCCATTGCATCATCAGTGCAGGACATTGAAGAATTATCTTATTGACATTTTCCTCCATTGCATCATCAGTGAGTAGATTAAAGGATTATCTGATTGCCATTTTTTCATTTCATCATTAGTCTGTAGATTGAAGGGTTATCTGATTGCCATTTTTTTCCATTGCGTCATCAGTGCAGGACATTGAAGCGTTATCTGATTGATATTTTCATCCATTAAATCATCAGTGCAGGAGATTGAAGTCATTTCATTGATATTTCCTCCATTTCATCATCAGTGTGTAGATTGAAGGGTTATCTGATTGACATTTTCCTCCATTTCATCATCAGTGCAGGAGATTGAAAGGTTATCTGATTGACATTTTCCTCTTCTTTTTTTTTCACAAACTTTTAAGATGAACCTAAATCGTCTCTCTCTCTCTCTCTCTCTCTCTCTCTCTCTTCTCTCTCTCTCTCTCTCTCTCTCTCTCTCTCTCTCTCTCTCTCTCTCTCTCTCTCTCTCTCTTTCTCGCTTTTTTCTTCCTTAGTTTCTTTCTTCCTCTCTTTCAACCCATATACCTGTCTTGATTTGTATTCATGTATCTCAACCTTTCGGCCACTCCATGATACAAAGCACTACAGATCGATGCTTTTTTACGTGAGACCCTTTCGCCACTTGAGGGAGTCCACGACAGCCTTACCGAAGCAAGGTCGCTCTGAAGTCCGTCAAGTGCCCAAGGTGGACCTCGCGGTCTATTCAACCATATACCATTTCATATCTGATTGACACTTTGCTTTTTTTCCAGAAAGCTACCTCCTTTCTCCTGGGTCTTCAGCTGCCTCTCCTCTCTCTGCCCCAAGCACTGTTCCACTCTTCAACGAGACTACTCCAGCACTGTCATCAATTCATCAGTAACCGGTTTGACTTCATCACGATGTAAAAGTCTCAACTCATCGCTAACTTGTAATTCTAGTTTGAATAAGAGAAGTTTCAATTCGACTAAAATGGCAACACTGGTCTAGCATAAAAAGTCCCTAAAAGTACAGGTGACCAGTGTCAGCTCACTAGGACGGCCCTTGGCTTTCGATGAAACCTTGCTTTAGTGCTCTGTCTGTGTGAAGGTCATGACCTTTGGGTGCCCCATCTTTTAAACACATCCTTCCATGTTTATCACCTATGGGTGCCTACGAATAATCATAGGTCATTCTATTTGTACATTCTTTCTTCTTCCCACCAATGAGGTCTACATCTACAGGTCATTTCTTCCATTATGTGTTATGATACTTTATAAACAGATCTTCAATCACGAAACATCTATACCGATAAATTATTGGTTCTATAATGACCTATAGATGCTTTATAACCAGGTCTTAATTCAAAAAGTGATCTATATCTATAAGTAATATAGTCTACTATGTTCTATGGATATGTGTAGCCAGGCTATCATATGTGAAAAGATGTGTATCTATAGGTCATTTATTCAACTATTCTATGAAAATGTTTAGCCAGGCTATCATAGAAGAAAAGATATGTACCCATAGGTTATTTATTCAACTATTTGATGAGAATGTGTAGCCAGTTATCATATAAGGAAAGGTCTGTATCTATAGGTCATTTGTTCTACTATTCTATGAGAATGTATAGCCAGGCTATCATAAAGAAAAGTTCTGTATCTATAGGTCATTTATTCAACTATTCTATGAGAATGTGTAACCAGGCTATCGTAGAAGAAAAGATTTGTACCTATAGGTCATTTATTCAACTATTTGATGAGAATGTGTAGCCAGGCTATCATATGTGAAAAGATGTGTATCTATAGGTCATTTATTCAACTATTTTATGAAAATGTTTAGCCAGGCTATCATAGAAGAAAAGATATGTACCCATAGGTTATTTATTCAACTATTTGATGAGAATGTGTAGCCAGTTATCATATAAGGAAAGGTCTGTATCTATAGGTCATTTGTTCTACTATTCTATGAGAATGTATAGCCAGGCTATCATAAAGAAAAGTTCTGTATCTATAGGTCATTTATTCAACTATTCTATGAGAATGTGTAACCAGGCTATCGTAGAAGAAAAGATTTGTACCTATAGGTCATTTATTCAACTATTTGATGAGAATGTGAAGCCAGGCTATCATAGAAGAAAAGTTCTGTATCTATAGGTCATTTATTCAACTATTCTATGAGAATGTGTAGCCAGGCTATCATAGAAGAAAAGATCTGTATCTATAGGACATTTATTCAAATATTCTATGAGAATGTGTAGCCAGGCTATCATAGATGAAAAGATCTGTATCTATAGGTCATTTATTCAACTATTCTGTGAGAATGTGTAACCAGGCTATCGTAGAAGGAAAGACTGTGTACCACTCTATTATTTGATTTATTAGACCTATAGGTCATTTATAACAAGAAAATGAAGTTAAACATCCATAGATACGCAGGTCCTGGTTATTTTAGAAACAGGTTTTGAATCACGAAAATGTTAATAATCATAGGTCACTTGCACTACAATGACCTTTAGGAGTTTGCTAACCAGTCGTTTATTATCTATTGACTCTATAATGACCTAGGAATGAATATAAACAAGTCCTATAAATAGAGGTCATTTAATGTACATATATGTATAAGGTCATTCGCTTGAAGATAACGTGTGAGACAATGTGAAAAAATTTATGTCTCATATAACTTCTGTACCACGACCCATGGGTGGAATGAAAATTGATTCAATCTGATGATTAATACTTACCGAAATGTAAAACAAGGCTCATATATATATATATACACTTTAACACATAGAAAAGAACACAGAAAGACACTAAAGAACTCACTTCGATATTTCGACATCCGTCGTCATCGGGAAGAAGTGCGAAGTACACGCGTTGAGAAGCAAACTGCTACTGGCCTCCAGAGTAACTCGTGGAACCACCGCAATGCTGCCCCCCAGCGGAGGAGAGGAAAAATAGAAATCCCTCCAATATTTATTTAGAAAACAGGATAAAAAATATATAACATACGAAATAATAATAATAAAAAATAAATAATAATAATAAAAAAATAATAATAATAAAAATAATAATAATAATAATAAAATAAAAAATAATTAACGGTAGAGGTTGAGACCAGGAGCAGAACGAGCCCCAAGGAGGCATATGAATGCCTCTTCGGAATATATATATATATATATATATGCATATATATACAATTATAGTAATTAAATGGAACGGTCCAACGGACTTCTAAATAAAAACCAATTAAAAAAAGATAGCACACAGATAGACACAGGAAAAACTCAGTTCTATATTTCGACCATCGTCGTCATCAGGAGGTGAAGAGTCCCGCAGAAAGGCGGGTCAACGCTCTGCCTTCTTGCGGGACTCTTCGCCTCCTGATGACTTCGATGGTCGAAATATAGAAGTGAGTTATTCCTGTGTCTATCTGTGTGCTATCTTTTTTTAATTGGTTTTTATTTACAATTATATATATACCATGATAAACGAAAAACGGTCCGGCAGGACAAATTACACTTAAAATAAACTGTGACACATAGAAAGAAACATAACAAAGACTCAATTTTCATTATTTCAACCGTTATGGCGGTCGTCCTCAGGGGAAGAAGTGAATTGATGAAGGGTCGACCTCTGTCATCCATTTAGTTGACTATCGTCCTTCCGTCAATTCACTTCTTCTCCTGAGGACGACCACCATAACGGTTGAAATATTGAAAAGTGAGTCTTTGTTACGTTTCATTCTATGTGTCACAGTTTATTTTAAGTATATATATATAGGCTAGGAACAACAGCCTAGTACTTTATAAATTGGATGAAGTTTTGATTAGCGGAATAATTAAACAGATGAAGACTTCTTCATCGTTAAACACATTTAGGGTTACCAACAATTCTAGAAACTTCAATCAACCAGGTTAACAAGTATTTATTATTTTTTAGTTCACTTGCTCTCTGACGATGTGTTGACGAAAGACCTTAGAGCATTGTTTCCAAATTAGTTTCACTGTGGTAAATTAATCCATCTATTATATCAAGTGTTATTTTGATTATTATATATATATATATATATATATATATACACTTTTTTGATAAAAATACGATCCGAAATGGACAAATACAGTTCAATGTACATAAAGAAACATAGGGAAATCAAAAGAACACACTTACAGTCTCTAATTTTTGGTTGAACCAACCGGTTGGTCTCCAACCGTCTCTGTACCTGTCCGCTTGGTTTCCCTCTCTTATCTCTCCTGAAGACGGTTTAACCGAAAATTAGATACTCTAAGTGTGTGTTTTTAATTTCTCTATGATTCTTTATGTACATTGAACTATATATATATATATATATATTATAGTAGTGAGTTCAGTGGTTTCCTTTCTATGTGTTCTTTTTAAATTGTAGTTTATATATATATATATATATATATGTGTGGTGTGTGTGTGTGTGTGTTGCCGGGTTGGTTACTTGCAGTTGCGTCTACAACGTGCTCGGTCTCCCTTTCTCTTTTCTCCTGAAGACGGATTAGCCGAAAATTTGAGTCTGTAAGTGTGTTTCCTTACCCTGTGTGTTACTCTTTTTGAATTTTGAACTCGTGTATATATATATATATATATATATAATTAGTAGAAATAGAAATCAGACCTTTTATCTTTTCTGTACTTTCCTATAACTAAAGTTTAGTGATCGTGAAAAAATTCGATCTTGAGGTTTGACGAAATTAAATGTTTTGAGGTCGCAGAAGTTTTTTCGATGATATCTGGTATGTATGAGTACATGGGTGAGTATGTACCTAATGGGTGAGTATGTACCTAATGGGTGAGTATGTACCTAATGGGTGAGTATGTACCCAATGGGTGAGTATGTACCCAATGGGAGAGTATGTAACTAATGGGTGAGTATGTACCTAATGGGTGAGTATGTACCCAATGGGTGAGTATGTACCTAATTGGTGAGTATGTACCTAAATGGTGAGTATGTACCTAATGGGTGAGTATGTACCTAATGGGTGAGTATGTACCCAATGGGTGAGTATGTACCCAATGTGTGAGTATGTACCCAATGGGTGAGTATGTAACTAATGGGTGAGTATGCACCCAATGGGTGAGTATGTACCTAATGGGTGAGTATGTACCCAATGGGTGAGTATGTACCCAATGGGTAAGTATGTACCCAAAGTTTTTGGCCACGCTACGGTCCAGAATATTTGATAGATCAAATTGATATTATACACGAAAATAGATAGAACTACAAAAACATATTACATAGTGTAGATGTGCTCTATTGTTTGACAACAATTATGCATGATGGGAAAGTCATTTATTTTGTCAACAACATGTTTTTAGACTACATTTTTTGTTCTCATAAACTACTAATTTTAGAGTCTTGAAATTTGTTATTATTTTTAAGTCTATAAAAGCAATAAACGAAAATACCCTCAGATTTTTAAAAAACAGGAAACATTTTTTTTCAATACAATGTAAAAATTTTAACGTATAATTAAACCTTGATGATTTTGAGTTGAATTGTGAATGATAAGTCAGAATCCTTGATTACTTAAGGGGTGAATTAGATGTCGGCATCCTAGATGATTTTGGTATGAATCACAAGTCAATATCCTAGATGATTTCAGTGTGAATCAGAAATTGACATCCTTGATGACTTTGAGTTATGAATGGTGAATGATAAATCAGAATCCTTGATTACTTAAGGGGTGAATTAGATGTCGGCATCCTAGATGATTTTGGTATGAATCACAAGTCAATATCCTAGATGATTTCAGTGTGAATCAGTAGTTAGCATCCTTGATGACTTTGAGTTATGAATGATAAGTCAGAATCCTTGATTACTTAAGCCGTGAATTAGATGTCAGCATCCTAGATGATTTTGGTATGAATCACAAGTCAATATCCTAGATGATTTCAGTGTGAATCAGTAGTTAGCATCCTTGATGACTTTGAGTTATGAATTGTGAATGATAAGTCAGAATCCTTGATTACTTAAGGCGTGAATTAGATGTCGGCATCCTAGATGATTTTGGTATGAATCACAAGTCAATATCCTAGATGATTTCAGTGTGAATCAGTAGTTAGCATCCTTGATGACTTTGAGTTATGAATGATAAGTCAGAATCCTTGATTACTTAAGGGGTGAATTAGATGACGACATCCTAGATGATTTCGGTGTAATTTAGAATTCGGCATCCTTGATAAATTCTGGCAGGTTTTGGCCTAAACCTAAATAAGTTTTCATCTTAGATTATAGTCTATCAAATTGTTAAAAATTTATACAGATCTAATTATTTAAATGTTAAGCTGTAAATATTTTATATCTTTATATGATATCGTATATTTTATATGACATATTACTATAAACAAACAATTAATACAGAGCTATACAGTTTTTATAACCATAAAAATATTAGCTAGTAAATATTTTATACAATGTTATCATGATGTAACATCATATACATACATAACATAGGGTAGACATAGATATATGTACTAAGCAGACAAGCATGTTCTAATGTACTGGGGTTTAAACGCTTGTTATCTTCGTATTTCGATTCATGAATACATAGACATAGATATATTGTGTTAGAAAGTAGATTATATATAAATAGATTAAAAGAAATTATCATAATAACGATAAAAAACTGAAAATATTTGAAAAACTTGAAATTTTTCAAGATAGTTAAATGTCAAAAAAAAAAAGAGAAAAGAAAAAAGTCAAACTATTTTACTACAAGTAAAAAATATCAAACTGATACTTTTGTCACCTTAAAAGCTTTCAGATTGAATGAATCAAATTTTTTACATTTTATTGAAAAACTAAATTTTCTGTTTCTTTTAAAATCTGAGGATTTTTTTTTCAGTAATTGCTTTTATAGCCTCAAAGATAATATTAGATTATCCAACTAACTACATGAATCTAGAATTAGTAGTTTAGGAGATAAAACAATGTTGCCAAAAACCAGTCTGTTGGCAAAAAAAGTGACTTTTCCATCATGTATAATTGCTCTATAAAGCATAATCATGCATAATTGCTCTATAAAGTATAATCATGCATAATTGCTCTATAAAGCATAATTGAGCCGCTTATTTTGAAAGTGGCCTAATTCCATTTATGTTAAAATCGAGATATTTAAGGGTTTGCGTTTTACAAAATTTAAAAATATTGTCATTTTATTTATCAACTAATTTTTGTTATAAAAATTCTTAGTAATTTTAAATAAATTTTGTACAATTTGCTGCAAAAGGTAAAGATAACGTAAAAATGTAATTATTTAAATAGCTAGCTAAATTTTTTTGGAAAATGGAATTAGGCCACTTTCAAAATAAACGGCTCAATTAGCATACTTGCTCTATAACGGATAATCATGCATAATTGATCTATAAAGCATAATCATTCATAATTGCTCTATAAAGCATAATTAGCATAATTGCTCTATAAAGCATAATCATGCATAATTGCTCTATAAATCATAATCATGCATAATTGCTCTATAAAGCATAATCATGCATAATTGATCTATAAAGCATAATCGTGCATAATTGCTCTATAAATCATAATTAACATAATTGCTCTATAAATCATAATTAACATAATTTCTCTATAAAGCATAATCATGCATAATTGCTCTGAAAACATAATCATGCATAATTGCTCTATAAAGCATAATCATGCATAATTGCTCTATAAAGCATAATCATGCATAATTGTTCTATAAAGCATAATCATGCATAAATGCTCTATAAAGCATAATCATCCATAATTCCTCTATAAAGCATAATCATGCATAATTGCTCTATAAAGCATAATCATGCATAATTGCTCTATAAAGCATAATCAGCATAATTGCTATATAAAGAGCTTTCGCATTAAACGGCATCAATCTGTTTTGATATTATTCGTGATATGGTTGAATAAGCTGGGTACGCGCTATAATACCATACCAGGTTAACATACTCGCCACGAACTGGTTTTGTCCGGGGTTCGATACCAACATGGGCGTAGATTTATTCACGTGGAAGGTAAATAAATCTGGGTATGTCGTCTCTCAGAGACAACGTTAAGCCGTCGGTCCCGAGCCTATACGATATCAGGTACTCATTAAAGATTCCTAGTCTAAAAACACCAGAGTTAGGCAAACTTTGTTTTTTTTTGGGGGGGGGGGGGAGGGGGTTTAACTTAGTAGTTAACGTATTCGCCTCTGGACTAGTAGTCCGGGGTTCAATCCCCACCTAGCCCTCGATTTATTTACGTGGGTGGTTAATAAATCTGAGTACGTCGTCCATCGGAGAGGATGTTAAACCATCGGTCCCCTGCATGTACGATGTTAGGTACTCTTTAAAGATCCCTACTGTAAGTTCACTTGAGTTACATAAAATTTAGGACTCTCAATGTAGTATCAACAAGTAATGTGGCTCGCCATTTACTAAAAACGGGTGCCAAATAATAAATGAGCTATAATTTCCGCTCTAGAACCGCACTAAAAGACGAAAGACCAAACTCAATCCGAATGGAGAAAAAAGACTGATCTTTCAACTGATTTGGGTGTTTGACTCTGACAAAGACCACTTGTTACGGTTGAAAGTCCTTAGACTTTTATTTCCATTTCTTATTGTGGTTTGATCATTGATTGATATTTCTTTACTGTGAAGTCTTCTTTTATATATATATATATATATATATATATATATATATATATATATATGGACTACACCCCCAGTTGTTCATAAGACTCCCAAGGGCTTTTTCAGTCAATTCTATATAAGCCAATTCTCCTAGTTTATTTTAATACGATTTTTTTTCTTGCTGAATCTGAAATTTCTTTTCAGTTCATTTATAAAACCTACATTCAAAGGGTTTAGAAATGTATTTCATTTTTCCATCGAATTTTATGGTAATTTGCTTTGATTTAAAATTCACAAGTGTCTATTGTGACATTTCAATAAATATATATATACATTTCACTCAAAATTCGAAAAAAACGATCCAAACTAGACGCAAATCAGCACAAAAACGATGAAAAGCAACACACAGAGAAAGAACAAACTCAAATTTTCTCCTGAAGACGGATTATCCGAAAATTTGAGTTTCTAAGTGTATCTCTTTCTCTGTGTGTTGCTTTTATTCATTTTCGAGCTGATATATATATATATCGTTGAACAGCTGACCGTATTTCGCTGATGTCATTTTCTTCACTAGTTTTTCAAGGTTTCTGAATACCTTCTTCTTTCCTTCATCCAAACGTTGGAGAATGTTAATTAAGTTGGAACCGACATGTTTCGACTGGCTTCCAGTCATCTTCAGGGTGATTAATTAAAAAAAAGAGAAAAAAAAAGAAGAAAAAAAAAATATATATATATCAATGATCAAACCACAATATGAAAATGGGTAAACAAGACTAAAATCTTTCAAGGGTAACAAGCGGTCTTCGTCAGAGTCAAAAACCCTGGTTTTTTTGAGAGTCAGGGGTTTTTGACTCTGACAAAGACCGCTTGTTACGGTTGAAAGTCTTAGTATTTTTTCCCATTTTCATATTGTGGTTTGATCATTGATTGTTATTTCGCATGTTAATGTGAAATCTTTTTATATATATATTTAAAACTTTAAATTACACAAAGCACGACACAGAAAAGAGAACAAAAAAAACACTTACAGAATTCTATATTTCGAACTGCTGTTCGTCATCAGGAGAGTAGACTAGAAGAGAGGACGAAGTGAGAGAGATCTCCCCACGTCGAAGAACGGAGCGCGAAACTATATATATATATAAATATATATATATTTATATATACTTGGGGAGCAGGCCTTCTTTCAAACATGTTTCATTAAATTGCTTGCCTATTTTGATCCTTTCGTATTTTCTAGATACTTTCTCAAATCTTCTTATTAACGATTTCCACTGGCAGAGTAGAGTATAAATAAGTCTGCCAAACGATTTGCTATTAGAATTCATTATTTTGTACTTATGGCTACACTATAATTACACTACACTATTGGAGAAAAAAAAAGTAAAAAACAGACTAGTTTCGGTTATTCAACAACCATTCTCAATGTAAGATCTATAAATAATATATATAACATCTAATTACAACTACAAGGTTAAATGAACGTCATATAAATTGACCTTTAGTTGTAATTAGATGTGGCTCGGAATCAATGGTATGGGTGGTATACACACAGACTCCCCAATACCACACCCAGTCATGATGTCCGCAGCAAACTATAGTTGACTATGTGAGAAAAAATTAGTCTCGCTAACTTCAATTCCTGTGGTAGATATGGTTTCCCCTTGGGGCATAGTTAACGTCATTGCGAAACAGACGCTGACAGGATATTGCAATTGTTTGAATGGAAGTGGATAGTGGCTCGGAATCAATGGTATGCGTATGCCTGCCTATACCACACCCAGTAATGATATCCACATCTATGGCGTATCTGTGCAGTGCACGAACTCAGATACGTGACCTGTTGCACATTTTTGGGCACTCAAGCTTCGTAATATGAAATTTGTTACTGCTACTAAATCTCAGCATGATTGGTGCTCCTACTTTAAGTTTTTACTCAAGAGAAGGCAGTCCAAGAGCAGTCACAGAGTCAAGAAATTCAGTTAAATAATGAACTACTTCCTCATTACTAATCACTCTCTTTACTGACTTTTAAGTTCTTTCTTCGGCTTGATATAGCGTAAGAAATTTTTTTTTGATTTAGTAAGGGTTGAGAATTGATCGTTCACAAAGCTATTTATTCTGAATAGATAGTACATCTTCAACTCTGGGAAATACTTTTTCAATGATTTCAAATACGATTCATATACGCAAATGAAATTAAAATCAACCAACAATACCTACTTGCTACACCTGTATATTTTCACAATAAACATGTCTGTGAAGTTAGCAAAATACAGCTTAAAGGTCCATAACTTCGCTTCTGTACTGAATTATCAAACAATTAAGATGTCTACATTTTAAGTTAGACATAGAAAAAATCTAATGACAAAGTTTCATTTATTTATGACTTATGGTGGCTGAGTTTACTTGTGACAACTTTTTGCGGACAGACAGACAGACAGAAATTTTTCTGAAGGGTGGATACGGTTTCTCTAATATATGAAAAGTAAAGATAACTTGAAAAGAGTCACTTCTAAGCAATCTACAGATTAAATCTTTCTTTTATATATATTGTGTGACCAGCCACCTACTAGCTGATAGTTTATGGACTACCATACGACTCTTAGGTGTTGGGTCATCCCCCTCCGAGGAGGGAATTTCCGATTACCCTGGGATCAGGGGTTGCAATGATAGTTATCATATCAGGGCCCCATTATGGGGTGTCCTGGTACCATAGTAAGACTGAGAATTAGAGAGATTAAAACCTCTCGTTGGCTAAAAGCCACCTGGACGGTGTAAGTTCCAGACAGAGTAGATCCATAGGTCTCTCTTTCGATTACATAAATTCTTCCCCACTCTGAGTCCCCCATCAAAGGTCATACCTGTTTTGATCGCTGTGCACCATAGCTTTCCAGCAATTTACACCATTAGATCAAATCAGGCTGACGATTTAACGTGTTGCCCTTTTTGTCACCTCCAAGTTTAGCCACCCAAACTTAGTGTGTCCGAGGTGGACCTCGCGGAGGTGGGCACCACGATTCTACGTCGCGTATTAAACCAATATAAACTAACTAATTCACGCAATTGTACCAGGGGGCAAAAAACAACAACACAATAGTGTTGTTTGACAAAAGTCAAACCGTCTATTAAAACAACTATCAGTATTCCAGCCCACTTAGCTGAGATCGTGGTCCGTTCTTACTGGTCAACGTTTGGGGTTCTAGCTCCCGGGTATGCTAAGCAGGCATCCTCCCGAGAAGTCACTGCTTCTCACATAGCGACCACAAGGGTCTACCCAACCTAGGTGAGAACCAACAACCACTAGGAGTCCAACCTCAGATGGCGGGATGGAGAGAGAACCTCTCCATGAGCCCCCGCCGCCCGTATGACCGATTTATTTTAAGAGCTTCAGATCAAACTCCGGACCAATGGTCCTACTGAACCTGCTCTGCTGCAGGTAGGGTCAGTGGCCTTTGTAGCCCCCGGTTCAAAGAACCACGTGGAAAATGAAGCAAATGCAACCTATTCCTTATATATATATGGTCTATTAATAAGCTTGAATAATGTGGATTCACCATTTATTTTAAATTAACCCGAAAAATTTGCAGTTTCATAAAAGCCAGACATTTAAAATTATCATATTATATTCTTAAAATTTGGATTGTCCCCTCTTATAACACCCTAAGTTATAACCTGTAAATCAAACGCTCTGTATTCTACAGAGAATACACATTACTGTACGCCAAAGAATAGAGTGAATTTCCACTGTACGCCACTACATCACAATATTGAGATATATTCATTAATCATAAATTATAATTTTTTTTTAAGAAAAAATAAATGTTGTATATTTTTGTAAATAATATTGGCTGTAAACATATAATGTTTAAGTTAGGTTTTAGGCAAAGACAAGCTAACAGTAGCACTAGCGCATCCTACCGGCTAGCTTATGTACTAGCAACCCCAGTCCAATTTCCTGTCCAAATATGAATAAAAAAAATGATGAACCAATTTGAAATTAAGTAAAAGAAAAAAATATGTTTTTAAAATAAATTATTTTTTGTAATAGTTGAATGTAGTTGATGTAATAATTTCAAATAAATATAAAAAAAATATATAAATGTATAACGATATTTATAAATGTATGAAAATATTTTGAATGTACAATTTTATGAAGTATGTATTAAAGAAATATATTTATTTCAGTTGCTGTTTTTAAAATAGGTTTCGAACAATTTGAAATTTTTAATTCATTCTTTTCGTCAGGTCATTAATGATATTGTTATATCATTTTGAATGTATCTATATATTGGATACAATAAATAGAACTTTTTTTTTTGCTCCCTCAAAATGCCACCCCTGAGACGAACCGCCTCCCCCCCCCCTTGCTATGCCACTGGAGAGGGGATGAGGTATATATTGATAGAGAGAATGAGAAAAGAATGAGGATAGGGGATGATATATCGTGATTTAGCTTATTCTCTAAGCTCATATTTATATATTGAGATATTTTCATAATTAAAGCTGGAATGAAAATTAATTACTAATCGACTGGAAGATTCAGAAATGAGGATAAAGTACTTCAACCAAGTAACTTGGTTCAAGTTTTCTTCAAATTCAGAAAAAGATTTGAGTTAAAATTCTATCAGAGACATTCTTTCATCTCTCTCTCCCTCTCTCTCACTCTCCCTCTCCCTCTTTCCCTCTCTCTCTCTCTCCATATATATATCAATCTCTCTTCCTCTCTCTCTCCTAATCTATTTCTCACAAACTATCTCAGATTCAGAAAATGAATTGAGTTAAAATTCTATCAGGGACATTCTCTCCCACTCTCTCTCTCTCCCTCTCTCTCTACCTCTCTCACTCTCTCTCTCCCTCTCCCTCTTTCCCTCTCTCACTCTCTCTTTCCCTCTCTCTCTCCAGATATATCTCTCTCTATCTATCTATCTTCCTCTCTCTCTCCTGATCTATTTCTCACAAACTATCTCAGATTCAGAAAATGAATCGAGTTAAAATTCTATCAGGGACATTCTCTCTCTCTCTCTCTCTCTCTCTCTCTCTCTCTCTCTCTCTCTCTCTCTCTCTCTCTCCAGGTATATCTATCTCTCCCTCTCTCCCTCCCTCTATATATATATATATATATATATATTCCCTCTCTCTCTCCTAATCTATTTCTCACAAACTATCTCAGATTCGGAAAATGAATTGAGTTAAAATTCTATCAGGGACATTCTCTCCCACTCTCTCTCTCTCTCTCTCTCTCTCTCTATATATATATATATATATATATATATATATTCTCCTCTCTCTCTCTCTCTCCTGATCTATTTCTCTCAAAATATCTCAGATTCAGAAAATGAATTGAGTTAAAATTCTACAGGGACACTCTTTCATCTCTCACTCTCTCTTTCTCTCTCCCCCCTCTCTCACGCTCTCTCTTTTTCTCTGACACTAACACTTTCATTTTTCCTTCCTGATAACTTTTCTTTCTCATTCTCTCTCCTCTCTATCTCTCCCCCTCTCTCTCTCTCCAGATCTATCTCTCTCAAACTCTCTCTCTCCCCCTCCCTTTCTGAATCCATATCTCTCTCTGAATTGATCTCTCTCTCTTTAAGAAACTGTTTATCTGCCTCACTGCTACACTCTAATACATTTTCCCTCTCTCACTCCCTAACAGACTTTCTCTCTCTCTATCTCTATCTCTCACACTCACACACACACACACACACACACACACACACACACACACACACACACAACACAAACACACACACACACACCATACAGCATGTTTGAACGAGAGAGAGAGAGAGAGAGAGAGAGAGAGAGAGAGAGAGAGAGAGAGAGAGAGAGAGAATCAACTTCATGCATACAATAATGACTTCAAAATCCCCATGGCCTACCAGTAATTTTGATATAATAAAGTAAGAATTAGTGCACCATTTTCAAAAAAAAAAAATCACATTGATTTTGATGACTTATCAACTTAAATTCTTATAACTAATATTAAATATTTATTATCTTAAGTTATATAACCAAGCTTTTATTTTGAAGTAAATTTTATATTTAATTTAAAATTATGTCCATATCTTTTATTTATTGTTATTGAAAAGGCAGGTGATATTATTGAGGTACATTCTCATAATAATATGTATTTTTAAAAAATAAATAAAAAAACACAGCCTGTCTAAGAGGCTTTCGTCTCTCTCGTAAACACTGTTAATAATTTTTCTCTCCTTTAGACTCTCTCATTGGCACCTTGTCTCGCATTCTCTCTCTGTTTGTATTCAGAGCTATCTCTATTTATTGAATTAGTTAAGTTTTTTTTTTTTAAATAACTAGCATATTTTAATTAGATGACTTTTAAATTAAATGCAAGGTCATTTGGAATCAACAAGGCTGTGACTGATATAGATATATAGATATTATATATACATATAGATGTAAAAAGATTTTACATAAACACGTGAAATAACTATCAATGATCAAACCACAATAAGAAAATGGGAAAACTTCCCTTCTTCTCTTCCACTCTTCTCAACCCCTCACCAGATGTTTTCTGCATCTAGTGTTTCAGCTGGGTTTTTGACCCTGACAAAGACCGTTTGTTACGGTTGAAAGATCTTAGTCTTGTTTTCCCATTTTCCTATTGTGGTATGATCATTGATACATATAGATGTATATACTTTAAAAAAATATATATTCAAATAACTTAACTTATCTTGTTGTTACGAATAGTAAACGTTATTTATGTACTTAAATGTGATATCCATGTTTTTGTTTTTTTATTTCTTTATTGTGAATACGTTTATCAAATATATATGATTAAATGTTATTTTGTTTTTCAGTTTCCTTTACACTATTGTATATAATTTATATTTTTATATAATATAAAAAAGCATTATATGAGAAGAAATAACGTATTTTTAAATTATAGAAATTTTATGAGGAGATGGTATGTTGAACGAGTGAGAATGAGTGAGATTATAAGGAGATGGTATGTTGAATGAGTGAGAATGAGTGAGATTATAAGGAGATGGTATGTTGAATGAGTGAGAATGAGTGAGATTATAAGAAGATGGGATGTTGAATGAGTGAGACTGAGTGAGATTATAAGGAGATGGGATGTTGAGTGAGTGAGATTAGAAGGAGAAGGTATGTTGAATGAGTGAGATTATAAGGAGATGGTATGTTGAATGAGTGAGATTATAAGGAGATGGTATGTTGAATGAGTGAGATTATAAGGAGATGGTATGTTGAATGAGTGAGATTATAAGGAGATGGTATGTTGAATGAGTGAGATTATAAGAAGATGGGATGTTGAATGAGTGAGACTGAGTGAGATTATAAGGAGATGGGATGTTGAATGAGTGAGAATGAGTGAGATTATAAGGAGATGGGATGTTGAATGAGTGAGAATGAGTAAGATTATAAGGAGATGGTATGTTTAATGAGTGAGAATGAGTTAGAGAATGAGGAGATGGTATGTTGAATGAGTGAGAATGAGTGAGATTATAAGGAGATGGTATGTTGAATTAGTGAGAATGAGTGAGATTATAAGGAGATGGTATGTTGAATGAGTGAGAATGAGTTAGAGTATGAGGAGATGGTATGTTGAATATGAGATGAGTATTATAAGAGATGGGATGTTGAATGAGAGTTATAAGGAGAGGATGTTGATGAGTAGAGTGAATAGGATGATGTATGTGAATGAGTGAGATTATAAGGAGATGGTATGATTGAATGAGTGAGATTATAAGGAGATGGTATGTTGAATGAGTGAGATTATAAGGAGATGATGTAATGAGTGAGATTATAAGGAGATGAGTTGAAGTGTTATAAGAGTGAGAATGAGTGAGATTGATAAGGAGATGGATGTTGATGTTGAGAATGAGTGAGATTATAAGGATGGATGTTGAATGGTGAGATGAGTGAGATTATAAAGGAGATGGTATGTTGAATGGAGTTAGGAATGAGTTGAGAGTGATTATAAGGAAGGATGAGGTATGTTGAATGAGTGAGAATGAGTGAGATTATAAGGAGATGGATGTTGAATGAGTGAGAATGAGTGAGATTATAAGGAGATGGTATGTTGAATGAGTGAGAATGAGTGAGTTATAGGAGATGGTATGTTGAATGAGTGAGATGAGTGAGATAAAGGAGATGGTATGTTGAATAGTGAGATGAGATATAGGAGATGGTATGTTGAATGAGGAGATTATAGGAGATGGTATGTTGAATGAGTGAGAATGAGTGAGATTATAAGAAGATGGGATGTTGAATGAGTGAGACTGAGTGAGATTATAAGGAGATGGGATGTTGAATGAGTGAGATTAGAAGGAGAAGGTATGTTGAATGAGTGAGATTATAAGGAGATGGTATGTTGAATGAGGGAGATTATAAGGAGATGGTATGTTGAATGAGTGAGAATGAGTGAGATTATAAGAAGATGGGATGTTGAATGAGTGAGACTGAGTGAGATTATAAGGAGATGGGATGTTGAATGAGTGAGATTATAAGGAGATGGTATGTTGAATGAGTGAGATTATAAGGATATGGTATGTTGAATGAGTGAGAATGAGTGAGATTATAAGAAGATGGGATGTTGAATGAGTGAGACTGAGTGAGATTATAAGGAGATGGGATGTTGAATGAGTGAGATTAGAAGGAGAAGGTATGTTGAATGAGTGAGATTATAAGGAGATGGTATGTTGAATGAGGGAGATTATAAGGAGATGGTATGTTGAATGAGTGAGATTATAAGGAGATGGTATGTTGAATGAGTGAGAATGAGTGAGATTATAAGGAGATGGTATGTTTAATGAGTGAGAATGAGTTAGAGAATGAGGAGATGGTATGTTGAATGAGTGAGAATGAGTGAGATTATAAGGAGATGGTATGTTGAATTAGTGAGAATGAGTGAGATTATAAGGAGATGGTATGTTGAATGAGTGAGAATGAGTTAGAGTATGAGGAGATGGTATGTTTAATGAGTGAGAATGAGTGAGAGTTTCTTTACAAAGAAACCCAACCTTAAATATAGGAAAACTAGACAACCCGAGACCCTTTGTGTCACTCAGAAATGATAACAATAGGTATTGAAATTAATTCACTGAACATGATTGATAGGGATAATTTTAATTGTTTCTTGTTATTAAGGCACGAAAACAGATTCTTATATGACCCAAGCTTTTGATATAGTATTCTTAACATGATTCAAGATATATACACAGTAAGTATATTTAGCAAAATAAAAATCATTATAAAGTAAAAAAAAAATATTTTATTTTATAACAGAAATAAATAAAAATCAATTCAACTTATATACACAATCAAATATATTTAAAACAAACAAAACTTGTAAATTGAAATATTCAATTTATTTTCCTAACATAAAATAACATTAATGAAAGGAACGTGTCTTTATAATATTACCTTAGAACATTCGTATTTTATCTGACGGTTGTGTTCAAGTTTTTTTCTAAAATTATTCATTTTTAACCTCTGATATAGTGCTTTATTGTATATTTGTTATATTTATTTATAATACATTAGCACTACTGTCATAGGCGAGCACGCAAGCGACTAGCAACCCTGGCTCCATGCCTTTACTTTATTACCATTGTTTATATTATTCAAAAATTTATTTATAATATATTTGTGCTACTGTGTCATCGGCGAGCATGCAAACCATTAGGCTACCCTGGTTCCATGCCTTTGGTTTATTACCAGGGTTTATATTACGCAAAATTAAATTTAAAAAAAACTGTTACATTATATATAACACGTTTTCACTACTGTCATCGGCGAGCACGCAATCGACTGGCTACCCTGGCTCCATGCCTTTACTTTATTACCATTGTTTATATGGGTGAAAAACCCATATTTCTACAAAATTGATTACTTATTGTAGGGTAAAAAGCTAATGAAATAGTCCCCACATATGAAAATTTAATCGTATAAACTAAGTGTTCGAAACGCGTTGTTTATACGATTAAATTTTCATATGTGGAGACCATTTCATTAGCTTTTTACCCTACAATGAGTAAATACTACATAATAACTGATTAAACTACGTTAGAAAATTGATTACTATCTTAATCGCTATAAATTTCTTTATAGTGAAATAAATCTATTATTTATATCTATCGATTGATGCTTTGTACACACTGTAATAGGGGAGATATGATAGCCCAGTGGCTTGCGTACTCCCCTATTGTCTGGTAGATCCTAAGTTCGAGTCTCACTCTAGCCTGGGATTCCTATAGACGTAAAATAAAAAAAAATAGGAGGGAGTACATTATCCATCGTTCCCGATTATATACGACAATGGTTTCAAAAATTTGTGTTACTAAGCCTCCCTTAAAAATATTTAATCATTTGCCCCCCCCCCCCCCCCCAATGAAAAATTCATAAAATAAAAAAACAAAAATTTAAACTCTTATAAAATGTATTCATAAAAACTAATGAACAACGATATTTTATTATTGTTTTTATTAATGAGATGGATGTGCTTGTCTATTAGCACAAAGTTTATCAAAGCTTGGTGTTTGTGACGATATAGCTACTCGACTCGTAGCTCTTTTACTACAACTAAACGAGCTCGATATTTTGAATTTCACTGCAGCCAAGGTAGAAAATTAATTTTTTAGATAGAAAACTTTAGCAGTAATTTGGAAAATTGTTGACTGTGACTAATTTTCGCGACTTTCTTTAGACTAGTCGGCGCCTCCCAGTTTGGAAAACGCTGGTATGCGATGTCAGGCACTCATTAAAGATACATATTATTACTACCACTGAGGTTAGTATGATTTATATTATTCATATGGCAGTAGGTTAGTTACGACTGGAGATGGACACGTTTGAAAGCGCTCCAACGACTCCAACATCATCGAACGATGTATAACGGTTTGCCATATTAATAATATAACTCATAAAAAACCCCTTACTCTAAATCAGCGTTTCCCAAAGTAAGCGGTACCGCCCCCCTGGGGGCGGTGGTTTGATATTGGGGGGGGGGGGGCGGTAACGCAAAAATAGGCGGTTGGGGGGCGGTAACGCAAAATATGCGGTTTGGGGAGCGGTAACTAAAAAATAGATGGTTGGTGGCGACAGTGTAGCTAATGTAGCAGCTGGCTGCTACAATACTTACAACGTCGTCCCAAACTGTTGGCGGTAACAATCAAAAACCATACAAGTAATAAAAACTATAAATAAGAATTTCAAAAGATATGCCACTCTTTTACCTGAGGATTAAGGGGTCAGCCCCGGTCGAAAGTAAAAGAGAGTTTTCGGTCAAAATAAAGGGAATAAAAAGATAAGCTGCTCTTTCACGTATGTCCTATGGATTAAGAGGTCAGCCTTGATCGGAAGTAAATGAGTTTTCGGTCGAGATAAGAAGAATGAAATGATCGTTACCTATATAAACAGTAGACCGCAATCTCAATTCTGTAAAGATAGATTGTGGATGTAGATTGCATGACAGCTGTAGACTCTAGCTGTCTAGCAGCTAGAGAAACATTTGAAACCTCGGAAGGTAACTAACTTGAGATTTATTTTTTCTTTCTCCAAAAAAGTTAAACCTGAATAGAATTGGTTAGTTCTGATAGGCTTTTTGACATATCTTTCCATTTTTATGGGGTAGGGGGCGCTGGCAGGCTATTCTAGAAGACAAGGGGGCGCCAGCCAGAAAAAGTTTGGGAAACCCTGCTCTAAATACACATAAGTTAGGCAAAATTTAGAACTTCGAATGACAAAAAAAAAAAATCTGGAGTGGCCTACACTCAACTTTACTATAAGTAACTTAATATCAAATTTCTTGAGTATATAACACATAACGTCTCATTTAAGCATAATGTAAACATCTAAATGGGATATGATTATTAGTCTTTCATTCCTGAGGTAGTAAAGATAGTGATTGAAGGACATATCAATATATAAGCTTATTTTTGTACATCACACAGTTGATGCAAATAATTTCATTAGTATAACTACAGCAGTAATAACATTTTTCAAAAACCAAAGTGAACATTTTTTGATACGAAATATTCTCCTACAAGAGAACATGGCTTTGTTCAAATAGCCAGTGGATTTCTTACATCGTTTACTTGGCATCCTTCTACATTGAATATTAAAGTAAAATTTTCAAATTTAAAACAGGAAAATACCCTTTTTTTCTCTGAAAAACATCATAAGCAGCGAAGAATATGTTCGACAAGTATAGCAGGTGATCTCTTAGTCTAGGATAAACAAACATTCTTTATAGCGTTATTGCTCTTTCCAGTAATTGAAACTTCATGATTTTTTTTATATGAATTGCTAATTTTTTGTTCCATTTTTGATCAAATTTTCATTATTTTTTAATGAGCCGTTTAGCGTCAAAAAAACATTTTCTGAAAACAGAAATCGTACTGTAACGCACCTTTAGCGAATGTAATTTTGAAAAAAAATATCTCAACTCATTTTCCACATAATGTTCTATTTTTAGGCATAGTTTCATTGTGATCCGTCAAAGATTATGGCTTTTATCGCTCTCACAAGGTTTGAAATTGAATTATAAGTCAAAATTTTTACATTTTATTGAAAAAAAAATATTTCCTGTTTTTTTAAAATTCTGAATATATTTTTGCATTTATAACTTCAAAGATAATGTCAAAATTCCAAAACTCTAGGGTTATCAGTTTAGAAGAAATAAATGTTTTCTAAAAAACGGTTTTTCGCAAAAAATAGTGACTTTCCCATCATGCATAATTCTTCCCAAACAATAGGGATCTTCTTCCCTATGGGGCCCATTTTTGTATAAAATATCAACTTGATCCATCAAAGATTCTAGACCGTAGCGTGGTAACAAGCAATGCTAACACACTCACCCACCCACCCACCCACACACACACACACAGACATCATCGTAAAAACTTCATAAAACGACTTTTGGGACCTCAAAACATGTAATTCCGTCAAAATCTCGAGATCGAATTTTTTCATGATCACTATACTTTACTTATAGTAAAGTAAAAATGGGTAACTAATAATAAATAACACTTCAGTTGAACAGAACAAAAAGTCGAAAGCCTATTAAGTCTAAAAATTGAAAAACTTATCAAAAACAAATCTGTTGATATAAAGAAATTTACTCAAGTACATGAGCTCGGCATTACTGTTTAATATCCCATAGACTTTTAATATACTCTTATTTAAGGACTCACTTGTTTAAATTGTTTTTCTGACAAATTACCAAGTAATATAAGCGACTCAGACTGATAATATAAACATAGCACAAGCCCCGTTTACAAATGAGATACAATTCTGCCCGAAATAATGTCATTACTTCTTCAATTTTTGCCGTTTTTTTTTCTTGTTTCAGTCTTTATTATTATCTTTTTAATATAATTCTATTTAATGAGATTTAATCATTTTATTTTCTTTTTCAAGAAAATATGCAATTTATTTTTAATGAAACAGTAGTCAGTGCTTTAATGATAATCGAAAAACAGATTACCAAATTTGATCATAAAAGGTTATATATATATATATATATATATATATATATATATATATATATTCTATGTTTTGTTATTAAGGGCTAGGTCAAATAAAAGAAAATAAACTCCTTCCTAGGCCAACGTTTCGATGTATTTGTACATCATCTTCAGGGCTTAAATTAGAGTAAGAACTATAATACATTTACCAAAACAATCTACAACTCACATAAAAATTTTCGTGTTAGTTCTCTATGTGAGTTGTAGATTGTTTTGGTAAATGTATTATAGTTCTTACTCTAATTTTAGCCCTGAAGATGATGCACAAATACATCGAAACGTCGGCCTAGGAGGATAATAATATCTTATTTACTAACCTCTGTGGCACTAACAATATGCAAATATTATTTTAGTGGTCTATAAACGTCTGGTTTCAGAAATAAAGTATTAGATATTATTTATAGAATTAATATTATTATTAATAACTAATAGTGGTTATTATGGGAGACAAATATTTAAATGATGAAATTTCTTATCTTTGAAGATGCGTGTCACCATAAATGAGGTTGCGTGTTAAGACTGACACGCGTGTCATAGGTTCGCCATCATTGTGCTAGGGCTTATTTTCGCTGAAGGGCTTCTAGTACAATAAGTAATAGATAATAATTAGACTTACAAGACTTACAGTACCTGCACCGTCACTCTATGTACACTCCTGCCTTCTATTATACTTTTGAGGAAAATTCTACTTTATATATTCTAGGAATTAATTTTGACACGTGCCTCTGCATTGCATTAAACGAACAGTACAGGTAAACAAGGAATTTCTCAGAATATTTAATTTCAAACAATTCTCTGAAATATTAGAACAAGTGGAGATACCTACTAAATTCAACATTATTCTTTATCGAATTATATTTTTCTGATTATTTTAACGAGGGATTATTTTTTGGAAGAGGGCTTATATTCTAAAAAGTCCCCAAAATCAGAGTAGGGCTAATTTTCGAGAGATGTCTTATTTTTGGAAAAAGACGGTAACAAGAAATAGCAATAAAAGTTATTCTTGTTAATCATATCCAGTGAATGTATTTATTAACTGTTACTATAATTTCTTAACACTGAGTGTTATACTGTGTGTACAGTGTAGCACAGCGTTTCCCAAAGTGGGTGGTACCACCCCCCTGGGGGCGGTGGATTGACATGGGGTAACGGTAACGCAAAATATGCGGTTTTGGGGGGCGGTAACTAAAAAATAGATGGTTGGTGGCGACAGTGTAGCTAATGTAGCAGCTGGCAGCTACAATACTTACACCGTCGTCCCAAACTGTTGGCGGTAACAATCAAAAACCATACAAGTAATAAAAATTAGAAATAAGAATTTCAAAAGATATGCCGCTCTTTTACCTGAGGATTAAGGGGTCAGCCCAGGTCGAAAGTAAAAGAGAGTTTTCGGTCAAAATAAAGGGAATAAAAAGATAAACTGCTCTTTCACGTATGTCCTATGGATTAAGAGGTCAGCCTTGATCGGAAGTAAATGAGTTTTCGGTCGAGATAAGAAGAATGAAATGATCGTTACCTATATAAACAGTAGACCGCAATCTCAATTCTGTAAAGATAGATTGTGGCTGTAGATTGCATGACAGCTAGACTCTAGCTGTCTAGCAGCTAGAGAAACATTTGAAACCTCGGAAGGTAACTAACTTGCGATTTATTTTTTCTTTCTCCAAAAAAGTTAAACCTGAATAGAATAGGTTAGTTCTGATAGGGTTTTTGGCATATCTTTCCATTTTTATGGGGTAGGGGGCGCTGGCAGGCTATTCTAGAAGACAAGGGGGCGCTGGCAGTCTATTCTAGAAGACAAGGGGGCGCCAGCCAGAAAAAGTTTGGGAAACCCTGGTGTAAATGAATGTATACTTATGGTATAATACACAGAGAAGTCGACTTTGAACTTCATTTAAGAATGCAAAAGCCCCTAATTACCAATATATTTTTTTCTCAATATACATTTACAGCAAATTATAACAGTGTACAGCACGTGGGAAAAATTCACTCAGAGTAACTTGGTTTTTTATGATTTTTGACTAATGGAAAGAAAAGTGAGTTTTTAAAAAACTCTAACATTCCATAAAATTGCCGACATAATAATAATTTGATAAAATATCAAAAAAGTAGAACATTATTTAAAATTAAAAAAAAATCTTTTCAAAATAATAAATCGAATTATTCTACATCATAAATTAAAAATTATCTTAAAACGACATTTTTTTTACATTTTTGACATTTCAGACAAAAACTTTGTAATGTTTTTAAAATACTTAAAATATTTTCAAGTTCTATTGGAAAATTTGTCTTAAGTATTAAATGTAGAGGGAGGTCAGATAAACTATGTAAGAGATCCACGGGCTATTAGAACAAAAGCCATGCTCTCTTGTAGGAAATTATTTCGTATAAGCAAATTTTCACTTTGGCTCTATACATGTTGTTACAACTGTAGTTATACTAATGATTGTATGTCCATTAATTGTGTGACATACAAAATAGGCTTATCTATTGATAAGTGGATGAATCACTATCTGTACTATCTCAGGAATGAAAGGCTAATGAACATCTCCCATTTAGACGATTATATTATGCTTAAATGAGACATTATATACCCAAGAAGATTTATATTGAGTTTTTACTTATAGTAAAGTTGAGTGTAGGCCACTCCAGATTTTTTCAATATACATTCACAGCAACCATATAACAGAGTACAATAGGCAGGGAAAAAACAACATTCACTCAGAATGAATTGGTATATATGATTTTTAAGAAATGAAAATAAAAGTAGTTTTTATTAAATACTAGGAACTCATGAAACTCCCAGTATAGTAATTCTATAAAAGACCAAAAATATAAAACATCATTCAAAATTGAAAACATCTTTGAAGAAAAATACATGAAATTATCTGACATCTTAAATTAAGAATTATCTTAAAACGACATTTTTTCTTAGATGTTTCTGACATTTGTCAGACAAAATGGGAATATTTTCAAGTTTTAAATGGGAAAATTTATCTTTAAATATTCAATGTAGAAGGGGTCACATTATACTAATGATATTATATGCATCAGTGGTGTGATATTTAAAAATAACCATATATATAAAAAGATTTCACATAAACACGTGAAATAACAATCAATGATCAAACCACAATAAGAAAATGGGAAAACAAGGCTAAGATCTTTCAACCGTAACAAGCGGTCTTCGTCAGAGTCAAAAACCCAACTGATATATATATATATATATATATATATATATTATCATATATGTAGATAAAAAAGATAGGTTAAGGTTAGGTTAGGTTAGGTTAGGTTTCAGTGATAGTCCCACAAGGGAACACACGTAGGCCAAGCATTGGCCCTTTGTGATACCACACAATGAAGATTGATTCCTACAGTGGGAGTCCTAAATTTTGCCTAACTCAAGTGTATTTAGAGTAGGAATCTTTAACGAGTATCTAAAATGGTACAGGCTTGGGACCGACAGTTTAACATCCTTCTCCGAGGGACGACGTGCTCAGATTTATTCACCTCCTGCATGAATAAATCGAGGGCCAGGTGAGGATCGAACCCCGGTCCTATCAGTTCAGATAGGCGAGCACGTAACCACTGAGCTAGCCTGACCCTTAATATAAGTAAGTAAGATAAGTAACCATATAGATAGATATATAGATAAGTGAATCAATCACTATCTGTACTACCTCCAAGAATGAATGACTAATAAACATCTTCTATTTAGACCAGTGGTTCTCAACGTGGTCCACATAGACCCCCAGGGGTCCACAGAGGATTACTGGGGGTCCATGAGAAAAGTAGTATTCTGAAGGTCCATGACACGTGGTTAGAGCTCTATGTTAAGTTTAAATGAATTTATCAGCAAACCAAAAATAAATCAAAGCGTAGTAATCTTTGGCCGTACAATATTCACACATCATTAAAATATAAGGCCTAATATCCTCGTCAGTATGTTAAAATGTTCCAATGTTTTAAAATTTTCTATTGCACTTCTCTTTATGGTACATTCAAAATTGATTCTGTTACAATTTATTTCAGGGTACTTTATAAAATGTTAATAAAGAAATATTTTGTTATTGTTTTAAAAACATTTTTGTATTTCGGCATGCGTTGTAGATGTAATGAAATTATTTCATAATTAACGATATTCATTTACCTAAAAACAAACATTTATTTATAAATTTGTATAATTATGTTTTTTAAGTATCCGGGGGAGTGGGGGTTCACAAGTAGCTTTTAGGGGGTCCACAAGCAAAAAAAGGTTGAGAACCCCTGATTTAGACATTTATATTATACCTAAATGGAAGATTATTTATTATATACGCAAGAAGTATGATATAATGTTTACTCATAGTAAAATTGAGTGGAGGCCACTCCAGATTTTTTCAGTAATGAATTGAGTTAAAACAAAACAAACAAGTTCTGTGAAATCAAAAACAGTAAGAGATAGAGTTGTGGCAATACAGTTCATAGCAAGGAGTAACAATGACTGTACTACTTGGCAGTCAGGAAAAGAACTAATACGCGATATGGAGAGTGAAGCAGTAAGTCAAAGATATTAAGAGAGGGAGGAATTACAGAGAGATGCTTTATGTTTAACCTCAGCAACTGAAGATGAAGACGACGCAGATTAATGCAACAATAAAGGAGAGTAAGATACAGTAAATACATACATTTATTAAAACTGTAACGGCGTTAATATCATAAGAATTGGTAAACTCTATTATCTTTGCGCAAATAACTAAAATAATTATAATTATCGATCAACCATGAACGTCTATAATTAGAATAATTAGTTAAGATAAACAGTCCGTTTAAAACGCGTTTCAATTGTACAGCTAACAACAGATAATAATGAATTAAAATTATTCTTAAAAATCTCAGAAGAATAAATTGTTTAATGATCACCATGTTTAAGAACCCCCACTGTTTAATGGATCAATTAATTTTAGAATAATTTAAATTAATCATTGAATAAATTCGTAAAAATGATTAAGAAGTTTAATATGTAATTCTAGTGAGCAAGTAACTCTGAATATATAGAGTTATGAATATGTCATTTATATGATATTTATAATAATAATATCATATATGTATGCTTATTTATATTATATGTCAACCAAATGATATAATAATAAATTATTTAAAATTATAAGACTGCTTAAACTTATATTTTACTGATCAACTATATTGAAAAGTATCAAAAATAACAAAGTGTCAAAATAACAAAGTATCAAAATAACAAAGTATCAAAATAACAAAGTATCAAATAACAAAGTATCAAATAACAAAGGATCAAACCTAACTGTTTTGCCACATTGATCTGCTTCAGTTGAAAGATTTCTTTTCATTAATGAATTGTGTTAAAGCAAAACAAAACAACTAACTATGAATAACTAGAAATGTACGAGTAGTTTTGAATAAATTTGTTGAAATATCAAAAAATTAGTTAAAATGTTAACAAGTCAAGAATAATTATCATTTTAGTTAATCATTTGTTTGTTAAAACTATCACCATTATTGAATTTTGTTCAAGCAAAACTCTAACTTTGACAAAATAGTTATTAAAAACTAGTCCAAACATATTTCATTAAAACAAAGTTGTTAAAATAGTAAGTATGTTTTAAATATGATAGAATTATACAAATGACTATAAATGAAATAGTTATACATATCAATTGAATGAAATATTTAAAATGGTCAGTTATGTTTACTCTTCTATTATATTGAGCAAATATATTTCAACAATTGGTAATTATAAATTCATAAAACATATTTAGTTTGAGAATTTATTAAAATGATCAGGGTGCTCTAAATGTGATACTATTTTGTTAGTAAATAAAAATAAATGTAATTATTTAACAGTCACTTAGGTTTAATTTGTGTCAATTAGTTAAAATGATAAGCAAATTCCAAAGTGATTTGTTTGTTCAACTAAGCATAAGTTTAATTATTGATTAGTTATACAAATTTTATTCGAGTACATTATTTTGATGTGTCCTTTTATTAAAACTCTGTTACTTTGAACAAATTAACTTCGAAAATCTAGCAATTCAAATTCGTGTACATTTAGTTTGGATAATCTATTAAAAACGTTTCAAATGTTATTCCATTGTGCAAGTAACAAGCAATGATAAGTCTTTATAACTTACTATACACATTTCATTAGAATTTTATCAATCTGTTTATTTAAAACTCTGTTACTTTGAACACGTAACTCAGGAAAATTAGTAATTCACAATTCGTGTACATTTAATTTGGATAATCTGTTAAAATGTTTCAAATATTATTCCATTGTGCAAATAACAAGGAATAATAAGTTTTTATAACTTACTATATACATTTAATTAGAATTTGATGTATACCATCTGTTTAAAACTTTATTACTTTGAACAAATAACTTCAAAAAACTTAGCAATTCATAATTCGTGTACATTGAATTTAGATAATCTGTTAAAATGTTTCAAATGTTATTCCATTGTGCAAATAACAAGGAATAATAAGTTTTTATTACTTACTCATGCACATTTAATGAAAATAAATTACTTCGAATTGCGGCCATGTTGAAAAAAACAACTCCACTGTTCAAATAATAAGTTTTTACAATGTAGTAATTCCTATGCTATTCTAATAACTTATTTAGTATGATTAGTATTACTAAAACACTTTAATATGATGTCAGCAACTATTATAAAACATTACATAAGTATAATAATCGTTCATACCTTATGAGTTCTTGTAGACGTCTGACCAGTTGTGCAGGTAGCGTAAGAATGACCATAGTCCATGGACCCAACGTACAAAACCTACCAACAATAGTGCCAATATACTTCATCATTTCTTATAATTAATTTTACTTATTATCTAATTTTATTCTTTTATAATTGTCATTGTCTCGACTATAAAGTCATCTTTTTAATGTTATTATTGTTTTAAATACTACGTATATACGTTAGACTGATTAATGTGTTCACTTAATATATTATCTGTGTATTCATTTCTACATGTTTAAAGTTCCTCTATTATATTTAATCATTGTCTTTGTTTATTTCAATTATTAGAATAATTTGACTTGTTTGAATTGTTTAATACATTTAAGGTGTTCTTTAAACTATTGTTTTAATGTTACTATAAACATACCTACTTTTAATTCTTACAGTTTAGTTTATATACTTTCCTATTTTATTATTCATATTATTTTTCATGTTTCATAGCTGCAATGGTTGTATTATAACCATAAATAATTAGTAATTCTGTTTAAGAAATACACATTTAGTTTGAATAAATTCTCAAAGTGACTAAGGTTTATTTGTGACCAAGGCCAACTTTTACTCCATTGAGCAAGTAGCTTTGAATAATTAGTATTTATGAATTAGTTAATTACTATTACTTTTTTCAATAAATAAGTTATGATCCGAAAGTTTACTGCCTAATTTTATTGAGCAAACAACCTTGAAATATTCCTATACATGATTTACATGTAAGTTTAATTTGAATGATCTAGATAAAATGATCAGAACGTTTAAAAGATTATTTACTTCAACAAATGCCTATAAATATTAGTGAAAAACATTTCATTTGAATAATTAATTGAAATGATCATCATGTTTTAAACGTGATTCGATTTTAAAAGGAACTATTCGTAACTTGAATTATATACACGTTTCATTTAAATAAATTACTAAAGTGATTTCTAATTTATCAATATATATTTCATTGAACAAACAAGTGTAAATAAAAACCAATTATAAATTAAACATCTGGATTTGATTTGAATAAATTAGTTCTTCTGAGGTAAAATGGATAAACCAACAAATGTCTCCACACAAATGAAGATTTTTTATTCAACGCGTTTCGAACACTTTGTGTTCATCATCAGGAAGACACTATAATACAAATTATATCTAATTAGTTACAAAAATTAGAGTGAAATAATAAAAATTCAATAAGAGAATTCAAGACATACCCAAGGATGTCTTGGGTATAAACTAATTAGATATAATTTGTATTATAGTGTCTTCCTGATGATGAACACAAAGTGTTCGAAACGCATTGAATAAAAAATCTTCATTTGTGTGGAAACTTTTGTTGGTTTATCCATTTTACCTCAGAATGAGTAAATACCACACAATTACGGATTGCACAACTAATGATTTTAAATTAGTTCTAATGAGTGGCATGTTAAAACTATTATATATTGAACGCAAACAACACTTAATAAATATCATTAGGAATTAATAAAACACATTAAATTTAAAAGAATTAGTCAATGATTAGCATGTATAAACGTAATTCAGTTAAATAACTGTTCATTATTTATAATTATGAATAAGACATACACCATTCATTTAAATAAATTAAATAACATGATCAGTACGTTTCAAGCTCTGTTTATTAATTAAGTTAATTAGTTTGAGTAATGTGAAACTAACCTTATTCATCTACGAGTTTAATTACACCAAATTAGTTAAGATGATATTCATGTTTATAAACTATTTGATTGAGTAAATATTTTGGAATAATTTGTTATTATAAATTAGTAAAAACACATTTCATTGGAATAAGTTATTTAAAAAGACCAGCATGTTTAAAATTGTTAATGTTGAGCACAAACATTAATGATTCAGTCATTTACAAGTCATTTGATAATTTATGTAAAAAGATCACAATTTTGTAAAACTCTATTTGTTTGAATAACTAACTTTGATAAAATGATAATTAAGAAGTAGGTATACATATTTCATTCAAACAAATTGGTTTGAACAGTATGCTCTAAACATGATAAGATTATACAAATGGCTATGAATAATTAGTAATTATTAAATAGTTACACATTTCTTTTGAATAAATTAGTTAACATGAACTTTAGCTTTTGAATAATTAATAATTATGAATTAGTCGTATACATTTGATTAGAATAATTTATTTAAAAAGGTTAGGATGTTTAAAACGCTGTTCCATTGACCACATAACTTTGAATAATTCGTAATTATGACTCAGGCATACATAGTTCATTTGATATTTTATGTAAAATGATCACCAATCAATAAATTAAATGATTTAATAATCACATCAATAAACTGAAACTATAAATTTATTGAGGAAAGAACTGTAAATAATTTGCATCTATGAATTAGTAAGATTTCTTTAATTTGAATAACGAGTTCAAATAATCATTAAAAACGTGATTCGATTTGCAACTAGTTATAAATAATTGATTAGTAATTATAAATAGCTCATAAATTTTTAATTTTAATAAAATGTTTATAACCACGTTAAAACGTAATTCGATTCTTTCAATAATAATGAATATTAATTGAGTGTTTATAATTTTGTTAAAATGATTAGCATTTTTAAAACACGATTATATAATCCCAGTAATAATGAATAATTAGTAGTTATGAATCATTTCATTGTGATAACAGTTTGTTATACCTCGGGAATCGTTGTAGCTGGCCGACTGCTTTCTCACATAACCTATCAAGTATGATTGATTGATTATAGTCGAAGAATAATAATAAATACCTACGAAACAGGTAGTGGCAATATGTGCTTCATTTCTTCTTATTAATTTCGCTTTTATTTTACTTCTTATCAGATTATATTCTTTTATGATTTAAATCGTCATTGTCTTATTTTTTTTTGGTTTGTTATTATTGGTTTAAATACTATTCATGTTTGATGATTAATGTGTTCATTTAATAAACTATCTGTGTTTTTGTATTAATGTTCCTCTATTATATGTAGCCTTTGTTCTGGTTTATTTAAATCAGGGGTTCTCAAACTTTTTCAGCCATAGATCCCCTGTAGGAATTTTATTTTTTTCATAGACCCCCCTACCTAAGAATATATATAAATATACACATCTAATTGTGTGTATGTGTGTGTGCAATGGCTACCACAGACGACTCATTTTAAAACACATAGTAATAGGAAAATGAGGGGAAATTGTAAAGAAGAAAGAAACTGAAATATCAATAATTATATCTATATTTTAAAGTCCATGGAAACCATAATAATAATAAATAAAACAAATAATATTACCGTAATTTCAATCGACTAATTCCCAACTCTAGTAGGTGGGGGGTTTTAATTTCGGAATTAAACTCTCATATCAAAACATTGGACATATTTTATAAGTTATCAAAACATACTTTTTCATTACTCATGCTCACTTCCTCCCCAAATCTTGTTTATATTTACTTATTATTTTTATTACAATACGAATGCCTTAATATTCATTTATAAATATTATTTTATTTATTATGTTCATTTTATTTATTCATTTATTTATATTATTTTTATGTTTTATTTATAAATTTATTTTTTACTAAATAGACATCCAGAGACCCCTAATAGACCCCTTGGTGATCATAGACCCCCCCATGAAGTCCAATAGACCCCCAGGGGGTCCACATGGACCCCTTTGAGAATAACTGATTGAAATGATTAGCATTGTTTGACTTGTTTGAATTATTTACTGTTCTTGAAGGCAGCTGTCGCCAATCTTTAAAACTTCATTGATCACAAAATGGTATCATTTTTTTTATTTCGCGGACCACTAATATGGATTTGAGAAAAAAAAATATGTACTGTAAATGTTTTCTGGTAGCTTTCAACAAATCCAATTTCATGTAGTCTGAATCATATTTGATATTTTACGTTTATTCTTTCCCCCTCCTATTTGAACGTTCTTTCTGATGCTGCCTGACGATGATGCTGATAAGTGGATGCTCTGATAAGTCTGATTCCCTCATCAGTTCACTATTAACTGCATTATTAATATTTTCATTATTTTATCTTTAGTTTTTCCAAACAAGTGCAAAATATTCTGATGCTGCCTGACGATGACTGTGGATGCTCTGATAAGTCTGATTCCCTCATCAGTTCACTATTAACTGCATTATTAATATTTTCATTATTTTATCTTCAGTTTTTCCAAACAAGTGCAAGATATTCACTTACTTTTTCTCACTTATTATGATGCCTATTGGCTATTTTATTTAAATCTGGAAATAATCCAGAAACTACAACTATGCACTACCAATTCGTTTTTGATATTGGACTTGAACACTCGAAACGTGAAGTCCTCGTTTTCAAATATATAATAATAAACGTGGCTTTAATATTTTTAATCTATGATAAATTTCGTTAATTTTTGTCTCTTTTTATGTCCATATCTTTGGTTAAAGTTTAATTCTTTAAGTTGTAATAAGAGCAATATTTTTGCATTTTCTATTCTATCAAAATAGTCCTTTATTCAGGCATCTTATTTATTGCTACTTTTAATTTTTAGGAACATTTATAGGAAAATTAATGTTCCGTTATACAACTTTTTTTTAATAAATAAAGTATTTGAATGGGGGGGGGGGGGTCAGGATCAGTCTCTGTCACTCCTTTCTAATAAGTATTTATCCCGGAGGGGGTGTAGAATAGTCCTGTCATATAAGTATAGTTAGGTCTAGTAGGTGTTAAAGGGTTAGTAGCAAACAATTATAATAAGTATTTATTCAAGTTAAAGGGGATAGTTTATATAAAAAGGGCCTTTATTTCATAATTATGATGTATTAATTCCTTTTCTTCGTGTACTACCTAAATATTTCCATTGACCACAGATTGGCGACCATTGCTTTAAGGTGTTCTTTAAACCGTTGTTTTAATGTTCTTTCAGATGTTTCAAATCATTTTTTTATATTTTAACTTATTTACTTCGCTTTATTCATATTTACGTTTCATGTTTCTGACGTGATTACAACTAGTCATATGAACTAATCATATATATTACAATTGAACACTACTTTTCTTTCTTATCGAGGTTTGGTCTAGCTTCAATAATACAAAACCTTTAAACCGACGTTTCGTCTATATTTATAGACACCTTCAGGGCTACATCAATACAGAATTTAATTACAATAACATGAAACATAATTATATTACATTATTTAATTATGTATATTAATTAAATTAAAGCTAGACCAAACCTCGATAAAAAGAAAAATAGTGTTAAATATATGTGGTCGAGATAAAGAAAATATTCTATTTCAACTGAATAAATTAGATAAAATCATCACCTTTGTGTATGTTCTATATTCTAGAGTAAGAGATCACCTGCTATACTTGTCGAATTTTTTATATTTTTTTACATTGACTTAGAAATTTTTTGAGCGAATCCACTGAGATAAAATTGATATTTATAAAGGAACAATCTAAAATGTTTATTGACTTATATGAGATGTAAGAGGAATAATATTGTGTAGGAAAATGATAACACTCACTCAGAAAAAAATTCGTATATATGTTATTTGACAAAGGGGAAGGAAAATGATGTTATTAAATACTAAGAAGCCATAAAAGTCCCAGTATAATAATTCTGTAAAAAACCAAAAATGTAAAAGATAATTCAAAATTGAAATCTTTCGTTTAGAGATTAATAAATGTAATTATCGTACATCTTAAATTAATTAATTAATCACCTTAAAACAACATTTTCTTCGCTGTTTATGATGTTCTTCAGAGAAAAAAAGGGTATTTTCCTGTTTTAAATTTGAAAATTTTACTTTAATATTCAATGTAGATGTCAAGTAAACGATGTAAGAAATCCACTGGCTATTTGAACAAAAGCCATGTTCTCTTGTAGGAGAATATTTCGTATCAAGAAATGTTCACTTTGGTTTTTCAAAAATGTTATTACTGCTGTAGTTATACTAATGAAATTATTTGCATCAGCTGTGTGATGTACAAAAATAAGCTTATATATTGATATGTCCTTCAATCACTATCTTTACTACCTCAGGAATGAAAGACTAATAATCATATCCCATTTAGATGTTTACGTTATGCTTAAATGAGACGTTATGTGTTATATACTCAAGAAATTTGATATTAAGTTACTTATAGTAAAGTTGAGTGTAGGCCACTCTACATTTTTAATAAATAAGTTATTGTGATGAGCAAGTATGCTACTCAAATTAAACAAAAATCTGGAGTGGCCTACACTCTACTTTACTATAAGTTTCTTAATGTCCAATTTCTTGAGTATATAAAACATAACGTCTCATTTAAGCATAACGTAAACATCTAAATGGGATATAATTATTAGCATTGCATTCGTGAGGTAGTACAGATAGTGATTGAAGGACATATCAATTTATAAGCTTATTTTTGTACATCACAAATAATTTATTATTTGCAAATAATTTCATTAGTATAACTACAGCAGTAATATCATTTTTGAAAAACCAATGTGAACATTTCTTGAAACGAAATATTATCCTACAAGAGAACATGGCTATTGTTCAAATAGCCAGTAGATTTCTTACATCGTTTTACTTACATCCTTCTACATAGAATATTATGTAAAATTTCAATTTAAAACAGTAAAATACCCTTTTTTTTCTCTGAAAAAACATTTTAAACAGCGAAGAAAATGTGTTTTAAGGTGATTTGTTAATTAAAGATGTACGATAATTACAGTTATTAATCTCTAAACGAAAGATTTATATTTTTGAATTATCTTTACATTTTGGTTTTTAACAGAATTATTATACTGGGATATTATGGCTTCTTAGTATGAATAAGAGCTATTTCCTTCCCCTTTGTCAAAATAACATATATACGATTTTTTTTTTAATGAGTGTTATCATTACCTGCACAATATTATTCCTCTTACATCTCTTATAAGTCAATAATATATTGTATTTTTCCATTAGAAACATCAATTTTATCTCAGTGGATTCGCTCAAAAAATTTCTAAGTCAATGTAAACAATGTAAAAAAATACAAAAAATTCGACAAGTATAGCAGGTGATCTCTTAGTCTAGAATAAACAAACAGTTTTTATATCGTTATTGCTCTTTTCCGTAATTGAAACTTCATGAATTTTTTTTTGTGAATTGCTAATTTTTTGTTCCATTTTTGGTCAAATTTTCATTTTTTTTTTAACGAGCTGTTTAGCGTCAAAAAATCATTTTCTGAAAACACAAATCGTACTGTAACGCCCCTTTAGCGAAAGTAATTTCAAAAAAAAATATCTCAACTCATTCGCCATATAATGTTCTATTTGTAGGCATAGTTTCATTCTTGTCCGTCAAACAGTATGGCTTGTATCGCTCTCACAAGTTTGAGATTGAATTATAAGTCAAATTTTTACATTTTATTGAAAAAAAATTAATTTCCTGTTGTCTTAAATTTTGAATATATTTTTCGTTTGTTCCATTTGTAACCTCAAGATAATGTCAAAATCTCAAAACTCTAGGGTTAGTAGTTTAGGAGTAAATAAATGTTTTAAAAAAACGGTTTTTGGGCAAAAAAAGTGACTTTCCCATCATGCATAATTCTTCCCAACAATAGGGATCTTCGCCTAAATGGGGCCCATTTTTGTGTAAAATATCAACTTGATCCATCAAAGATTCTGGACCGTAGCGTGGTAACAAGCAATGCTAACACACGCACCCACCCACACACATCAGACATCATCGTAAAAACACATAAAACGACTTCTGGTACCTCAAAACATGTAATTCCGTCAAAATCTCGAGATCGAATTTTTTCACGATCACTATACTTTACTTATAGTAAAGTAAAAACTTTGAAAATTCGTAAATATGATTTCGTCATTTATGTTTAATTTCAATAAATCAGTTAAAATAATCATGTTTTAAAGATTATTTCGTTCCACAATTATAATAAATAATTAGTATAATTAGTGGAAAACATTTAATTGTAATAATTATTTGAAATAATTATTTCATTCTGAAAATTCCTATGTATAATTAGTAATTCTAAATTAGGTAAAAACAGTTGAAATAAGTTTCCTGTTTCAAAGTGATACGATTTTACAAGTATGACTTAGGTGTAGAGGCTTTAGTTTAATAAATTATTAAAGTATGAAAGTATGTATGGATATCTATTTGATTGCGTAATAACAAATTATTACGCACTATTCAGAGTTAGTGAATTTACGCACTAATTCAGAGTTAGTGCGTAATAACTCTGAATAAACACTAATTATAAATTAGACATGCACAATTGATTTGAATGAATTATTTAATATGATAAGCTTGTTCAGATTCTTATTTCAGTGCACAAATACACTAAATAATTAGCAATTATGAATTAGTGGTACATTACTCTTTTAAAAATTACTTAAAATGAATATCATGTTTAAAACTCTATTTTATTGAACAATTAATATTGAAATATTTTTATGAATCACTCATGTGTGTTTAATGAATAAATTAACTCAATCAGCATGTGTTAAAGTTATTCAATTGTTCAAGTAACTATGAAGAAATAGTTTTATAATACACTGATATACAACTTACTTAGACTATTTATTGATTTGTTCAGATCAGTATAACCTTTTTATAAACACCTACAATGTTGCTTACGAAAAGGTTCTGACTCTTATAAGAAATGTAAGGTTCTCTATAAAAAAATTATGTAAATACGAATGTTTCCTAGAAAACGTTTTCTTTATTACAAGTAAATAAAAAACTCATCCTTTTTAGCAGTAACTGTAAAAGAAATATATATTCTCTTGTTGAACATTTTAAAATAATGAGCAGATACAAATCTTAAACGAAGCATAGTATTGCATAAATTACTATACAAAACTTAGTAAAATCATAAGAAAATCCACGGTGTTGTTATCTGATGTTATTTCATCAGCTATCTAGAACATTCCAACCGCTTTATTTAAAATCTTTTTTTATAAGCAGAAGAATTGAATTTTAAGAATTGAAACTTCAATACTTCTAAAGTTTAACAATAAACAGTGTATAACCATACTGTTGTATAGTTTATATTAGACATTAATGTGTATTTCACATGATAATACAATGTAATGCACTTATTTAACATGACAGTTGTATTAATTATTTGTTATATATTATGTACAAAACAAGACTTAACGGTAAGCACATGAAATAAAAAAAAAACATCATCTAAACCACAATAAGAAATTTACAAAATGGAACTAAGATCTTTCATGGTAAATATCCAGTTAGATTTATTCTATATCAGGAACAGATTTTACCCTATTTATGCTTAAGGATTTTTATTCTACTTTATTTTAAATGTGAATATTTGTAAAACAATATCTACTAATTGTTCTCTTTCACATTTATTTGAATGATTTGGCATAACCTGGAATTAACAGATAAACAGGTAACCATAAAACAGGTAGCGTAAGGTTAGTCCTTCTACTTGTTTCTTACAGTGCTACCCTCTGTTGTCAACTATCGTAACTAAATCACCTGCATTTATATGTTCTAGAACAGGGGTCGGGTAACTTTTTTGGGTGTTACTCTAATACAATTGGTAGTCAAATGAATTTACCCCCACACTCTTGTACTCTTGCGGACAGAGTAACATACTAATAGAATTCATTAATAATAATTAAAAAAATATATATAGCTTTTAACTTCATCTATCATAGGTTTTTAGATAGAAACATAAGAAAATAACGTAGATTTTTTTTTTAGCATTTCATGGTACTCAAGCAAAACTATTGATCATCATATATTTCAAATTCACACAATAACAAAAGAAAATTTTATTGAATACTATTATCGAGAGGGGGTTATCCTTTGTGGCGTAAGAATGATACAAGAAAAAAAAAATGATGTTATTCTTTCTGGTATAAGAATAATGGAGAAAATATTAGAAAATAATTCAATATTTTAGGATTAGATTGATATCTTTAATATTTTTATGTCAGCTACCTCAGGATTTGGAAAAATGATACTTTTCTTCTGGGATACAACAAACTCGATATCAGGGATTCTTGATAACACTGGCGTTTGGATTCAACCTGTATTTTATTTTTAGATTTATTTACCTGGTGGTTGAAAAACCTGAAAGAGCTGTCTCACTGAGAGTTAAAAACAGTTTCAAATCTGATATTTCTCCGTTTCAATTGTTTTAAAGATCATGAGATCCTCGATGCATTCGTTGCTTCAACTTTCCCTCACTTAGCACATCCACATCCGAAACACATTTATTACCCCCGAAAATTACTAATTTACCCCATTTGGGGTAATTTATCCCTATTCCCCGACCACTATCATAACACATTCATTACCCCCGAAAATTACTAATTTGCCCCATTTGGGGTAATTTACCCCTGTTCTCCGACCACTATCATAGCACATTCATTACCCCCGAAAATTACTAATTTGCCCCATTTGGGGTAATTTACCCCTGTTCTCCGACCACTATCATAGCACATTCATTACCCCCGAAAATTACTAATTTGCCCCATTTGGGGTAATTTACCCCTGTTCTCCGACCACTATCATAGCACATTCATTACCCCCGAAAATTACTAATTTGCCCCATTTGGGGTAATTTACCCCTGTTCTCCGACCACTATCATAGCACATTCATTACCCTCGAAAATTACTAATTTACCCCATTTGGGGTAATTTACCCCTGTTCTCCGACCACTATCATAGCACATTCATTACCCCCGAAAATTACTAATTTACCCCATTTGGGGTAATTTACCCCTGTTCTCCGACCACTATCATAGCACATTCATTACCCTCGAAAATTACTAATTTGCCCCATTTGGGGTAATTTACCCCTGTTCTCCGACCACTATCATAGCACATTCATTACCCCCGAAAATTACTAATTTACCCCATTTGGGGAATTTACCCCTGTTTCTCCGACCACTATCATAGCACATCATTACCCCGAAAATTACTAATTTACCCCATTTGGGGTAATTTACCCCTGTGTTCCGACCACTATCATAGCACATTCATTACCCTCGAAAATACTAATTTACCCCATTTGGGGTAATTTACCCTGTTCTCCGACCACTATCATAGCACATTCATTACCCTCGAAAATTACTAATTTGCCCCATTTGGGGTAATTTACCCCTGTTCTCCGACCACTATCATAGCACATTCATTACCCTCGAAAATTACTAATTTGCCCCATTTGGGGTAATTTACCCCTGTTCTCCGACCACTATCATAGCACATTCATTACCCTCGAAAATTACTAATTTGCCCCATTTGGGGTAATTACCCCTGTTCTCCGACCACTATCATAGCACATTCATTACCCTCGAAAATTACTAATTTGCCCCATTTGGGGTAATTTACCCCTGTTCTCCGACCACTATCATAGCACATTCATTACCCTCGAAAATTACTAATTGCCCCATTTGGGGTAATTTACCCCTGTTCTCCGACCACTATCATAGCACATTCATTACCCCCGAAAATTACTAATTTGCCCCATTTGGGGTAATTTACCCCTGTTCTCCGACCACTATCATAGCACATTCATTACCCCCGAAAATTACTAATTTGCCCCATTTGGGGTAATTTACCCCTGTTCTCCGACCACTATCATAGCACATTCATTACCCCCGAAAATTACTAATTTACCCCATTTGGGGTAATTTACCCCTGTTCTCCGACCACTATCATAGCACATTCATTACCCCCGAAAATTACTAATTTACCCCATTTGGGGTAATTTACCCCTGTTCTCCGACCACTATCATAGCACATTCATTACCCCCGAAAATTACTAATTTACCCCATTTGGGGTAATTTACCCCTGTTCTCCGACCACTATCATAGCACACATTCATTACCCCCGAAAATTACTAATTTTACCCCATTTGGGGTAATTTACCCTGTTCTCCGACCACTATCATAGCACATTCATTACCCCGAAAATTACTAATTTGCCCCATTTGGGGTAATTTACCCCTGTTCTCCGACCACTATTATAGCACATTCATTACCCCCGAAAATTACTAATTTGCCCCATTTGGGGTAATTTACCCCAGTTCTCCGACCACTGTTCTAGAAGATAGATATGAAATTTAAAATTTCAAGAATAATTTTGAAGAACGATTTTCCAGTTTCAATATTGTACTCAAAAGAAATCTAGAGAGGTCTAAATTCAATTCTACCATAAGCAAACTTGTTTATAATCAATTGAGTTTTGGTTTTATTTAATGTAGCTGTATTATGGGAAGTACTATTAATTTTCTGGTTAAGTATTATCCTAAATATAATCCATTTCATTTGTTTTATTTTAACTAAAAATGTTTCGAATAGGGAGGACCTGTCATCAAACAGGCTAAGGGACCAACAGGTTAACGTCCTCTCCGCGGAATGAACGTGTTCAGATTTATTCACCAAGTGGGTATTGAACCCCGGATATACTAGCCAAGTGGCGACGTGCTATCTCTTGACTGGTAGACCCGGAGTTCAGTCCAAAGACCAGTACAGCGCTAACTAGTGGGAGTCAACCTCCCACAAGTGCACCCAAACATGACTGTCACGAAAAAAGAGAAAGGAAGTCACGGAGTCAACCTCCCACAAGTGCACCCAAAGACGACTGTCACGAAAAAAGAGAAAGGAAGTCACGGAGTCAACCTCCCACAAGTGCACCCAAAGACGACTGTCACGAAAAAAGAGAAAGGAAGTCACGGAGTCAACCTCCCACAAGTGCACCCAAAGACGACTGTCACGAAATAGAAAGGAAGTCACGGAGTCAACCTCCCACAAGTGCACCCAAAGACGACTGTCACGAAAAAAGAGAAAGGAAGTCACGGAGTCAACCTCTCACAAGTGCACCCAAAGACTGCTGTCACGAAAGAGAAAGGAAGTCACGGAGTCAACCTCCCACAAGTGCACCCAAAGACGACTGTCACGAAAAAAGAGAAAGGAAGTCACGGAGTCAACCTCCCACAAGTGCACCCAAAGATTACTGTCATGAAAGAGAAAAGAAGTCAATTTCTCCTGAACCACAGGGAACCTGAATGGGCCTTTATCAATGATGGTTTCTGCAGATTCTGCAAAGAGGAAGAAACACCGTTGCACCTGCTGACTGACTGTAAGGCATCTTTACTGCACAGAGGCAGATGCTTCGGAACACTCAACAAAACCATAGAACAACTTTTACCGCTGGACCCAGCAAAAGTGTTGATCTTCTTGGAGGCGATGAAGCTAACTGCTGGGGTACTTTAGCACAGAAGAGGAGGAAGCACAATCGGATTTTTTTTTAAGGCGCAGTGCTTTAGTCACCCTCAAATAATAATAATAATAAAAAAAAACGAGCACGTTACCATACAGGATAATACAATAGGATAAATAAATGATACACAGATTATACAAATTATTTTATTGACATAATTATAAAAAAATTATATTATAAATTAATGAGAGCTTATAACAACAGGAATAAATTTCACTGGATTTGTTTAATACCAGTGATAAAACCAAAAAAATTGAAGAAAAATATATTTATCAGCAGTGTTATAATACTGTAGAAAGAATGTACAATGCGCACAAAAATCTTGATATAGCGCACATAGTCCAAGAAATGGATAGAACATATTGATAGAGCGCACACGAAGTCCTGTGAGTGTATACATAGTTGGAGAGCGCACAGTAAGTCGTAATTAGGAACTTAATTTAAGTTCTACTAATTTAAAGTTACTGATTTGAGAGCGAACATTAAGTATGCCAGGGAATTAACAAAGTTTTGTAGGAGCGCACGTCAGTGTTGACTGAAGCTGACAATGTGTATACGTTTTGTGTGAGCACACATTGTTGTATATACATAGTTTTGTGGGAGCGCACATCAGTGTTGACTGAAGCTGACAATGTGTAAACGTTTTGTGTGAGCACACATTGATGTATATACAAAGTTTTAAGGGAGCGCACTTCGTATTGACTGAAGCTGACAATGTGTATACGTTTTGTGTGAGCACACATTGATGTATATACAAAGTTTTAAGAGAGCGCACGTCCGTGTTGACTGAAGCTGACAATGTGTATACGTTTTGTGTGAACACACATTGATGTATATACAAAGTTTTGACTCAACCTCATATTAATGTGTATATAAAGATTTGAAGGGCTCACGTTAGTGTTGATTGAAGCGCATATTAATGTATATACAAAGTTTTGAATGAGCCCACGTCAGTATTGAATGAAGCACACATTAATGTATATACAAAGTTTTGAATGAGCCCACGTCAGTGTTGACTGAACTCAAATTAATGTATACACAAAGTTTTGACTGAGTACAGGTCAGTGTTGACTGAACTTCATATTCATGTGTATAAAAAGTTTTGAGGGAGCACACATTGATGTATATACAAAGTTTTAAGAGAGCGCACGTCAGTGTTGACTGAAGCTGACAAGAAATATACGTTTTGGGTGAGCACAAAATAAATGTACAAAGTTTTGGCTCAACCTAATATTAATGTGTATACAAAGATTTGAGCGGCTCATGTTAGTGTTGATCGAAGCGCATATTAATGTATATACAAAGTTTTGAGTGAACTCACGTCAAAAAAAAAACATTAATGTATATACAAAATAGTTAATTTAACAGGCGGATATTAAACATTCATGGAAATTCACAAAGTTTTAATAAAACTCCCGTTATTCAATAAATGGAATAACAATGTTTTTAAAATGTAATAATTACAACACTCACAAAAAAAAAAAAACACTTAATCAGCTCTGCCAAGGGCTATAAGTCCTTGAAAAAGATTACTAAATAAAAAAAACACAAAAATACTAATAAATTGGAAAAAAAATTTTAAAATAATAAACAGCGCTCTCAAAAAGAAATTTTTTTTTTAAAAAACATACTCAAAAAAGAAAAGTTTTCAAAAACTCACAAAGTGTGTACAGACCCACAAGTACCAACAGATGCTCTATCATTTACAAGTTTTTTTTTTTTATTTTTGAAAAATATAAAAAAAATTTACAATTAGCTTCACTTTTGAAGAGTCAGTCTGCCTCAAGAAAAAAAAAAAACAAAAATTGTAATTTGCCAACAATATAAATGAGGCAAAGGAATGTAATATATACTGAAAATGCTTTACCAAGTCCTTCCGGGGGGGTCAAAAGTATGTAATAGTTGTAACAAATATGTAATATGTAACATTATTTTCTTGTTGTAATATTTATAATTTTACTACAAGGACGGATATGATGAAATATTCCTTTTAAAATCATTTCGCCGTATACATGTATAATAAGGGTAGTTATTTTTAAGATAAGTTGAAATATAATTTTAAAAGAAAATTGTTAATTTTTTTTTAAGGGAAGAAAAAAAGTTGAAATTCATATTTTTGCCTTAGAATGAATTTTTGCTGATTGAAATTTGGAAAATGTTTGAAGAACTGGAGAGGTTAGGGTGTTAATTTTATAATCCATTTAGAAACCTATAAAATTATAATGAAGAAGATATAACCTATCAGTTTATAAAAGGAATGTACAAAACTGAAAGGAATTATATTGAAAAATATAATAGGGTATGAATTGACGTAATTCTTTCATTGCTATGGAGATCCCTGAGTAAAATTATAATGAAGAACAAATATTTAACAATTTATAAAGAAATGTACAAAAAATGTTTATTTTTTTAAATAAAAAAAAGGTATAGAAATTGTAGTCCATATTTTGTGTCTTAGATGAATTCAATGATTTTTTTTGAAGGATTTAGAATCTGATTGAAATTTGGAAAATTTAAGACAAAATGTTTGAAGAAGTGGAGGGGATACGGTAATAATTTTATAATCCATGGAGAAACCTAAGAGGTAAAGTTAAAGTTATTACAATGAAGAAGAAATAACATAGAAAACTTATAAAGGAACATACAATAAAATGAAAATGAATTATACTGAGAAATATAATAGGATAGGAATTGATGTAATTCGTTCATTTTCACGGAGAATCCATAGGAGTAAAATTATAATGAACCAAAAATGTAGCAATTTATAAAGGAATGCTTTAAAAAATGGTAAATTATAATATATTCAAAAATATAATAGCGCAGGAATTGATGTAATTCGTTATATTCCAGGGAGAAACCAAAGGAGTTATAGGTTATTATAATGAAGAACAAAAAATATTGCAAATTTAAAAAAGGAATAAACAAAATGAAGATGAATTATACTGAGAAATATAACGTAATTCTTTCATTTCTAAGGAGAAACCTAAGGAGTAAAATTATAATGAAGAACAAATAATCTTATAAGGTAGTATATAGTTGTGAATAACGCTGTGCTATGAATAAACATTTAGAGAATTGTTATTTGGTAGACCTGAAAATTTGAAAACACCAGATAAGGAAGCTAGACAAGCGACAAGAAGGAGTTAGAAAGAATTTAATGAAATATATATATATATATATATATATATATATATATGCTATAAAATCGGAAAGACGATCCAAACTGGATATGAATTAAAATCAACAAAAAAGTAACACATAGAGTAAAGAAAGAAACATACAAACTCAAATTTTCGGGCAATCCATCTTCAGGTGAAAAGAGAGAGGTAGTCGAAGATGGAAGCAACGGCAAGTACCTATGTTACGCCCACAACCTGCTTGGATTCCCTCTTTCTTTTCTCCTGATGACGGAGATAGCCCCAAAATTTGAGTTTGTAACTGTGTTAGTTTTCTTTGATTTGGTATTCGTGTGTATATATATAGTTCAAAATGCAAGAAGAGTAACACACAGAGTAAGGAAACACACTTATAGACTCAAATTTTCGGGTAATCCGTCTTCAGGAGAAAAGAAAAAGGGAGACCAAGCAAGTTGTAGACGTAAAGGCAAGTAACCCTTGTAGACGTAACGGCAAGGGTTACTTGCCTTTACGTCTACAACTTGCTTGGTCTCCCTTTCTCTTTTCTCCTGAAGACGGATTACCCGAAAATTTGAGTCTGTAAGTGTGTTTCCTTACTCTGTGTGTTACTCTTCTTGAATTTTGAACTCGTGTATATATATATATTAGTATAAATAGGGAGCAAACCTTCTTTTATACAAATTGTGTTAAACTGAATTGCCTTAATTAAACATACCTTTCTTTTGAGCAGTTTTTCGTATTTTCTTGATAATTTCAAATCATCTTGATTCAGTTGGTGAATTATTTGAGCAAAACTCTGGTTTGGCCATCATTATTTATTGATTGAACATTTGACATGTTTCGGCTGTCTCCAACCATCTTCAGAAACTATTTTCATTTCGATGAAAATAGTTTTGTTTTTTTGTGATGGTTGAAAATAGTTTCTGAAGATGGTTGGAGACAGCCGAAACAAGTCAAATGTTCAATCAATAAATAATGATGGCCAAACCAGAGTTTTGCTCAAATAATTCACCAACTGAATCAAGATGATTTGAAATTATCAAGAAAATACGAAAAACTGCTCAAAAGAAAGGTATGTTTGATTAAGGCAATTCAGTTTAACACAATATATATATATATATATATATTTATTTATTTATTTAAAAAACGTTATGTCCGATTTCATTTTACTTAGCTTTGTTGAGTGTTTTTTCAACAACTTCGAAACTTTTTCTTCAATTCAAAGTTTTTCGAATCTTAAGAATTGAATTTGATAGCAGATTCTGCATTCACCATTATTCTACTTACAGCTTCTATTTTTCTTATGATCTTTTTTTGTTCTGATTATAATTGCTAAAGCAAGCTAGCAAAAGACTGTTTTTAGTGTTCCAGCCTTCTGAATGTCTTATGCTAGCTTTGCTTTGGCAATTACCACCAGCACAAAATAAGATCATAAAAAAAATAGGAGCTATAAGTAGAAAAATCGTGAATGCAGAATCTGCTATCAAATTCAATGCCATATATATATATATATATATATATATATATTATATAGCATGATAAACGAAAAACGGTCCGGCAGGACAGATAACAATTAAAATAAGCAGTTAGACATAAACTGAAACACAACAAAGACTCACTTTTCAATATTTCGACCGTAATGGCGGTCGAAATATTGAAAAGTGAGTCTTTGTTGTGTTTCAGTTTATATCTAACTGCTTATTTTAATTATATATATAATTGATAAACGGAAAGACGATCCAAACTGGACACAATAACAGTTCAAAATTGAAGGTAGGTAGCACCCACAAAGAAAAGAAACACACTTACAAATTCAAATTTTCGGGCAATCCGTTTTTACTTTGTCTTCCTTTCTCTTTTCTCCTGGTGACGGATTGCCCGAAAATTTCAGTTTATACGTGTTTCTTTACTTTGTGTGCTACCCCTACCTTCAATTTTGAACGGTTATATATATATATATATATATATATATATATATAATGATCAAACCCTAATAAGAAATGGGAAAACAAGACTAAGACCTTTCAACCGTAACAAGCGGTCTTCGTCAGAGTCAAAAACCCTGACTCTGACGAAGACCGCTTGTTACGGTTGAAAGATCTTAGTCTTATTTTCCTATTTCTTATTGTGGTTTGATCATTGATTGTTATTTCACGTGTTTATGTGAAATCTTTATATATATATATATATATACAAAACTAAAATTTATCGGGACTCGGTCAGTTCTTCAGGTTCAAATTAAACTCTCATTGCATATTGCCAATGAGAGTTTAATTTGAACCTGAAGAACTGACCGAGTCCCGATAAATTTTAGTTTTGTTTCTATTCCACGGTCGGTACTTTTATCAATATATATATATATATATATATATACACGAGTTCGAGATTAAGAAAGAGCAACACACAAAGTAGGGAAACACACTTACAGACTCAAATTTTCGTGTAATCCATCTTCAGGAGAAAAGAGAATGGGAGACCAAGCACGTTGTAGGTGCAACGGCAAGTAACCCCGTTACTTGCAAGCAAGGGTTACTTGCCGTTGCGCCTACAACGTGCTTGGTCTCCCATTCTCTTTTCTCCTGAAGACGGATTACCCGAAAATTGGAGTCTGTAAGTGTGTTTCCCTACTTTGTGTGTTGCTCTTTGTTAATCTCGAACTCGTATTGTGTCCAGTTTGGATCGTATTTCGTTTTATCAGTGAATATATATATATATATATATATATATATATATATACATTCATATTCTTTCTCTTTTTTTTTCACTCTCACTCTTACTCTACATGATATGAAGAACTGTTAAAAAGAAATTTAACTTGGATGAACTAAAAACATGAATTACAAAAAAAAAGAAAGAAAAATAAAATAAACATGTAAACATTACAACCTTCTTAAATTAAAAAAAAAATCCTTAAATCATCCAACCCTTTTTCAGCGTCTATTTTTTTTTCTTCAAAACGATAGGTAATTACAAAAAAAAATTTATTAACTTACTGGAATTAATTTACTTTTTTTTTCACATAAATACAATTTGTTTTTAAAAAAAATTATTTTATTTATCTTATATATAAATGTATTTGTTTTTAGTCATTTAGAAAAAAAAAATCGATTGTTGAGCAATGACACAGTATTTATTAATTAATAGTTCATGAGACATTATCAATTTATATTTTATTTTAAAAAAATAAAAGAGGAAATATCAATTAACATTAATGAATTAATTAATTAAAACGAAATGCATTCCAATATATATATATACAGATAAAACTATATAGTTTTACAAAAGTTAGTGGGGTTCAAAGAATCCTAAATGTGTTACACATAATTCTGTGTTATAGAATACACATAACACATTCCTGTTACCAAGTTTCAAATATAACCATTTTCTTTGTTATGTGTTTCACCATTGAAAAATGCTTAAATGCCATTAGATTAAATTTTAATTAATAAAATGTCACATACATTATTTTATTGCATTCAGAAACAATTTTTTTTAACACATAAAAAAGTTCACATGTAGTAAAACGCATTCACTTTTCCACATATTTTATTTTTAAATGTACCACATAACACAATATTTCACCCAAATACCACACGTAAACAACACCCTATTTTTATGTATCAATTTTATAATTTATTCTTTTTTTGCATATCACATACAACACAATTCCATTTAATACAGTAAACATAACACATAACATCTTTCAAAAGTGTAACACATAACAAAATCCTATTTCACCTGTTAAACATAACAGCACTGTCACAAATATCACTATTTCAAAAATTAAACATAACATTATAATTGCTCTAATCTTTAAAATGTCTTTATAAAAAAAAAAATTATTTGTATTTTTATTACAATAATAGTTTATAAAGTGCAAAAATATTTTCACATACAAAAAGAGTCTTAAACTTAAATAAATATGTAAATCTAATAAAAAGAACTTTATACAATTACAAAAGAGGAAAATAAAATAAAGCAGCTTAAGATTAATGTTTTTTTATTATAATTTAAAATTAATTAAATTAAAAGTAATTAAATTTAAAATTGTTCTTCATGGAGGTGGTTCAATGATCGCGTCATATGAAATATAATAAAAAAAATTATTTTTAACCGATATTTTGAAAATATCGTCATCGGCTGTCAAGTTTTTTTTTCTGCTGGTTTCTTTTATCAGATAAATTGTAATTAAGACGAATTAAATGGAAATAAGTGAGATAGTTGTTATGGGATGATTTAATGTAAATCATTGTTTATTAAAAGAAAGAAACAGGTATTTTGGAATCAATAACTGCATAAGTGTTTGGTATTTTGAAATCAATAACTGCATTAAGTGTTTGGTATTTTGGAATCAATAACTGCATTAAGTGTTTGGTATTTTTGAATCAATAACTGCATAAGTGTTTGGTATTTTTGAATCAATAACTGCATTAAGTGTTTGGTATTTTTGAATCAATAACTGCATTAAGTGTTTGGTATTTTGGAATCAATAACTGCATTAAGTGTTTGGTATTTTGGAATCAATAACTGCATAAGTGTTTGGTATTTTGGAATTAATAACTGCATTAAGTGTTTGGTATTTTGAAATCAATAACTGCATTAAGTGTTTGGTATTTTTGAATCAATAACTGCATTAAGTGTTTGGTATTTTGGAATCAATAACTGCATTAAGTGTTTGGTATTTTGGAATCAATAACTGCATTAAGTGTTTGGTATTTTGGAATCAATAACTGCATTAAGTGTTTGGTATTTTGGAATTAATAACTGCATTAAGTGTTTGGTATTTTGGAATCAATAACTGCATTAAGTGTTTGGTATTTTGGAATCAATAAATTTGGAACCAGCAGTACAACAATCAAGTCAAAAACAAAAAGCATGCATAATAAGTATTCAACTCGTTCATTGTTCAATTATCATTAGGCATTATATGAACTATAAAATAAAATAAAAAAAAATTAATATTATTTTTATTAATTACAGTCTGTTTTCTATTCAAATATATTTTTTGGTTGCAATTATAATAATAATAATAAAAGAAAAGTGAAATGGAGTCAGTAGGAATTATTACGATTTTTTTACAATAAACTGGAATGTTTCAATCAAAATTGTGATTCATTATGTATATTCTTGATAAAGGAAATTTTTTTTTTTCATATTTTTATACAGTTTAGATCAGGCATGGGCAACCTGCGGCCCAGCACGTGTATTTGTGCGGCCCTCAGAGATTATCTGGAATTCTATCTTAATATTAAAAGTTCCTTTGCTTTTTGGTTATTAAAAAAAAGCTCACCGTGACTTTTGGAAGGAAATTACAACATGAGAGATAGAGAGAGCTCTATAGCAACAAATGTTTTAGTTTTTTCATATATGACGCACTAATCTTTTGAAGATTGTTTGTGATCATAGTTTATCATAAGGATATGAATAATAGTTTTCATTATAAGAACAATAAAAAATTAAATAATTATTGACACATTAATACAGAGCACAGTATGTATTTCTATATCTTTATAAAAATACATTATACATATCAGCTGTATATATCGAAATACCAAAGAAATTACCATGCGGCCCGCGGTCACTTGGAAATTATATAATGCGGCCCTCTCAATTCACAAAAGGTTGCCCATGCCTGGTTTAGATGTACTAACAAACATATGTATCAAGTTAGCTATGACATAATAACTGGAATTGTAAATAAATAAAAGAAAAAAAAAAAGCAGACTAAAGTCGTTCGAAGGAAAAACTACAGTTCATAGAGTTACAAGTAGCAGAAAAACCAGAGATAGTACAAAACCTCCAATACAACTTACTTTGAAATACCTAAGTTTTTCATGGACTTTCTGAATTTTCCTCTAACCTATATATATATAAAGGTTTTACATAAACACGTGAAATAACAATCAATCATAAAACCACAATAAGAAATGGGAAAACAAGACTAAGATCTTTCAACCGTAACAAGCGGTCTTCGTCAGAGTCAAAAACCCAACTGACAGTCAGTTAGGTTTTTGACTCTGACGAAGACCGCTTGTTACGGTTGAAAGATCTTAGTCTTGTTTTCCCATTTCTTATTGTGGTTTTATCATTGATATATATATAAATAAACACGTGATGCCATCAATGAAGCTTAAATTAGAAGGAAAAAAGGAAAACAAAACAAATTAATGTTCTGGGGCCTTTCACATTATTACATCAGAGAGTAAACAAAGTAAAAGCTGAAAATGTAGCATTAAAGTTAAGACATTTATATATATATATATATATATATATATATATATATATGATCAAACCATAATAAGAAATGGGAAAACAAGACTTTGATGTTTGTGGTCTGATCGTTGATTGTTATTTCACGTGTTTATGTAAAATCTTTATATATATATATGAGTTTAAAACTGAAGGAGACTAACACACAGAGTAAAGAAACACTTACAAACTCAAATTTTTGGACAATTCGTCTTCAGGAGAAAAGAGAAAGGGAGACCGACTAATCAGGTTGTACACATAACAGTATACTTGGTCTCCCTTTCTCTATTCTTTTGAAGACGGATTGGTAGAAAAATTGAGTTTGTAAGTGTTTTCTTTACTTTGTCTGTTACTTTTCTTCGTTTTTGAACTCTTGTTGTGTCCAGTTTGGATTGCCTTTTTGTTTATTAAGTGAATATATATATAATATATTGACTTTTAAATAAAAACCAATTAAAAAAGATAGCACACAGATAGACACAGGAATAACTCACTTCTATATTTCGACCATCGTCGTCATCAGGAGTCGAAGATGGTCGAAATATAGAAGTGAGTTATTCCTGTGTCTATCTGTGTGCTATATTTTTGAATTTGTTTTATATATATATATATATATATATATATATATATGTAAAAAGGAAAACGATCCAAAAGGACAACAAACATTTCACGGTAAATCCAAACACAGAACAAAGGAACAACACACTAACTGCCTCTAATTTTCAGTTGAACCGTCATCAGGAGAGTTGAAATAGGGACACCAAACGCACTTGTGAAGCGACAGTTGGAGGCGACCCGACCCAACCATCTCCTACTGTCGCTTCACAAGTGCGCTCGCTTGGTGTCCCTATCTCAACTCTCCTGATGACGGTTCAACTGAAAATTAGAGGCAGTAAGTGTGTTTGTTCCTTTGTTCTGTGTTTGTGATTTACTGTGAAACGTATATATAATATATATATATATATATATATATATATAATTAAAGTTACAGCTAGAGAATACAAGAAAAAGGACGAACACTCACGAATCTCGATTATTTCGGCGTCTTGCCGTCTTCAGGAGAGTAATATATATATATATATATATATATAATATATATATATATATATTATATATATATATATATATACAGCTCAAATAATAGTATATATATATATAATATATATATATATAATAGTAAATATATAATATATATAAATAGTATATATATATACTAATATATATTATATATATATATATATATATATATATATATATATATATCAGCTCAAAATCGAAGAAAAGCAACACACAGAGAAAGAGACACACTTACAAACTCAAATTTTCGAATGATCCGTCTGCAGGAGAAAATTTGAGTTTGTAAGTGTGTCTCCTTCTCTGTGTGTTGCTTTTCTTCGTTTTTTAGCTGATTTGCATCCAGTTTGAATCGTTTTTTTCGCATTTTAATTGATATATATATATATAAATTCACAGTATACACGTGAAACAAGAAATAAACGTCTAAAGCACAATAAGAAATTCAGAAATTTAAATAATATCCTTAAATGAAAATAAGTGGTGTTTGTCAGAGTATGTGTGACACTCTGACGAAGACAACTTGTTTTGGTTGAATGATCTTAGTCTTTTTCCCATTTCACATTGTGGTTTGATTATTGACTGTTATTTCACATGTTTATGTATATATATATAACAGTATTGGCAGTAGAGTAGAAACAAAATAAATTTTTTATCAGAGAATGATGCCATTAATTAATCTGATTATATCTTACCCATAAACAACAGAAAGTAATTTCAAATAATACTAAAATCTCTTTTCAAATAAGAGCCCTAACTATATTTCAAAGTCTTTACATCTTGCTAAACTGAAAGGCCGCTATTCGCCGAATCCTCCAGTCCTCCTATTTTAAAAGTTCTTATAACAACACCCAATAATTTATTTGATTATTATTACACGTTTTTTTTTATTCTCAACGATTCTTTTGTTTATTGATAAACAAAGCAATTTTCTTTGAAACTGGTATAAAACTATTTTGGGCAAAAAAAAAATTAGCTAACAATAAAAATTAACACGATTTACTATGAATTTTTTATTTATAAATAAATTTGTTTAAATTCAATGAAATTTAACAGATTTTTTTTTTAAAAACAAGAAGTTTATAGTAAATTGTCTTAATTTTTGTCATTACTTAATTTTTTGCCAAAATGGTGTAAATACCATTTTGAAAGAAAGGGGCTCAAATATACAATATATATATATATATATAAACTAGAATTTAAAAAAGAACACATAGAACGGAAACCACTGAACTCACTACTATATTTCGATGTCCTCGTCTTCAGGAAAAGAAGTGAATCGCTCCAAAGGTTGATAACGACTCAAAGGTTGAGCGATTCACTTCTTTTCCTGAAGACGAGGACATCGAAATATAGTAGTGAGTTCAGTGGTTTCCGTTCTATGTGTTCTTTTTTAAATTCTAGTTTATTCAGTTCGAAGAATCGTTTCTCTAATTGTTATATATATATATATATATTAAACGTTAAAAAATACAATATGGATAAACAATAAACAGATATATACACTTACAGCCTCTAATTCTGGGTTTAACCGTCATCAGGAGTTAAGAAAGTACGTTTATGCTACTCTCTTCTCTCCTGATGATGGTTAAACCTAAAATTATATATGCAGCAAGTGTAAATAGATACATTTAATGATTATCTATATTTTTTTTGCAGCATTTGTTGTCTTTTTCTGCATGTTCTCATGAATTTGCTATATAGATTTACTACAATAAGATATTATAAGTACATATTGGGGACTTTAAAATTATGTCTCTATACAAAAAAGTTTAATATGAAACTAAGAATACGTTTCAAACAGTTAGTGTTCTTCTTCAGAAGAACATTTACTATTTTGAGGGCCAATCTAAGGGAAAGTGTTGGAAAGGAGTCCTTTCCCATAGATCTGGGGAGTGGGGGGGGGGGGGGGGCAATTATTTTGACTCGCTGGCCACATTAACTTTAAAATTTGACAGGTGGACCATATTGATTTAAAAATCTGACAGGTGGGCCACATTAACTTTAAAATTTGACAGGTGGTTTATATTGATTTAAAAATCTGACAGGTGGGCCACATTAACTTTAAAATTTGACAGGTGGACCATATTGATTTAAAAATCTGACAGGTGGACCACATTAACTTTAATATTTGACAGGTGGACCATATTGATTTAAAAATCTGACAGGTGGGCCACATTAACTTTAAAATTTGACAGGTGGACCATATTGATTTAAAAATCTGACAGGTGGGCCACATTGATTTAAAAATCTGACAGGTGGGCCATTTCAGCGCAAGATACAATATAAAAAACAGCATTAGTTAATAGTACGTATTAAACAAAAAAAGTCACTGAAGTATAAACATACTCTTTTAATGAGAACAGTGTTGTTGATCAAAAATTTTAAATATACTCGTTGCATAGAAGTCTGGGGCAATTTTCAGAACCGAAAAATTCATCACCCATCTGGGATGTTTAGGTTTTTTTTGTTAGTATTTATCACGCTTAAATAATCTGACCAGCAAAAGAAGAACGAAAGCTGAAAGTGTGATACTGCACCACCTAGATGTTGAAATGCACTTCATTGCGAGTCAAAATAAAATTAATACAATCATTCAAACCAAACGTTAATAATGTACCAATCCTTTGGTGGGCCGGAATCAAAAGCCAAAAGGGGCGGATGTGACCCGCGGGTTGTAGTTTGCCCACTCCTGCCATAGATCAACTCTCAAAAGAGCATATATAAACCTGAAGAAGGACACTTAAGTGTTCGAAACACGTTGTTAGTTTTCATATTTAACTTTTTTTTTTTTTTTTTTTTTTTTTTTTGTATTGAAACGTAATTCTTGGAAATCTTCAATAATATGAGTAAATACCACACTATAACAGATTTCACAAGTAATTAAACCACAAGTAACTATACAAAGCACACCTCAATTAGTATGCAACTGTTTAAAAATCTTCAACCCTGATGATGAACACAATACTGACTGAAACGTTAATAACCAGAATATTAAAAAAAAAAAAAAACTAAATTACTGTAAATTTAAATTAATAATAATTAAAACAATAGAATATCTTATTAAATATAGCAATTACATAAAATGATTAAGTAACCTGTTACTTTAACAAACAAGTAATCACAGTATTACAGTATCTTAGAAGTGTCATAGTAAAAAAAAATTAATTATAATTGATGAAATGTAATTGTTAAATAACTAAATTTGCAAAACACTTAAAAGTAATTATCACCTTGTATAGCATTGACAGTAGTTTTGTTAAATTAACTCTATGATTGAGGTTCTTTAACAATTAATGAAATAAAAATTTGTTAAATTACGATTGACAGATAATTCATTAACTATTTTTAAGACACACACAGCCTGTAACTGGTTTATTTAACAACTTGTGTGATTATGTGACTGTATGACTGGGGCAGTTTTTACAGTTATTTAACAAGTTTTTTTTTTTTTTTTGTTAAATTGAATGTATATTTTAGCAGGTTTAATCAAAATAGTTAAAATTAAATTTGATTCTTTTAACAAAATGTTTACTTTTTGTTAAATGAATCCTGTATGTGGATTTTTTTTTTTTTGTATAATTGTTGACCTTATATATATATATATATAAAAAATAAAATAAAAATAAAAATTAAAAACACAATGAAGAAGTTTCTCGATGAAAATGATTGAATCCCTAAAATTATAAGAAGTTGTTGGCTCTCTTGTTTGGTTTAGGGATTGTAGATAGGCAATTCATTGACCTTGTCTCTATCAGTGTCTTCCTTGTCTCTGGCAATGAACAGAGTGTGCGCTTGACCCATTGTCACTTGTTCAATGATCACACCCTCAAGGGCTTTTACTTCCATTGGAACAGTCGTGCTCTTCCGTAACTCCCCATGGCCCTAAAAAAAAACGAAAATAATTTCATTCATTAGTGCCTTTTTTTTTTTTAATTATGTCATTTCAAAATATAAGTTTGTGTTTTTTTTTATTTAAACTAATAAAAACTGCGACCGACCTGGACTTACGGACTTGAACTATGGGGTTGTGCAAAACCATCCAATATTCATAGAATACAATCATTGCAATCTAAACTCCTCCGCACTATCACAAATGCTCCGTATTACGTCAAAAAACTACACCATTCATAAAGACCTAAAAATTCCATTCATCCAAAACCTTGCCTCTGATCGTTATAAGCCATTTCACAACAACCTTTCCTCTCACCCAAATCCATTTGTACGAATCCTTGCTTCCTCCTCACCTTCCCAGAACCCACCAAGACGACTCAAGAGAAAATGGCCCAGGGATCTACTATTACAATAATATACTTTAAAAAAAAAAACACCAAAGTGAGAAGTTGAACCAGTGGGTTTCATTCTTTGCTCATGTGCATCGATGTCATTGTGCAATCTATTACTACATACGCCTGTTACGCATGATATGCGTAGTCGTATATTTATAAATAAAGATGATAAAAAAAAACTAATAAAAACTCTTGATTTTTAGATTATAGATTTCAAAGTGTTATAAGCTGCCAATACACAAGAGCTGAGGCTTATTTTTGATTATGAGCAAACAATATTACTGGGAGGGTCACCCATCCAAAAACTCACCAAGCACAATAATGATTAACTTCGGTATCCCATATACCTAGTTCGACAAAAGGTGAGGCTCATTTTTGAATATGAGCAAACAACATTACTGGGGGTCACCCATCCAAAAACTCACAAAGCACAATAATGATTAACTTCGCTTATATAATAGGGTTCGATCTAATTATGACTAATGGTACCTCAAAACAAGAAAAACCATTACATATTAAGAATATTTTGGATTCACCATTACTAAACCATCATCAAAGCGAGATAACCTTGTGAACCTCAAAACAAATTTTCGTTTACTATAACACATTACTTACGAGGTGTGTAAATAAAGTAGTGAGACTGGCAACGTCGCTTTCGATCTGGCAACGCTGGAGACGCGTGGCCTTGAGTAGTGTCAGGTGCACGTGTGATGCGCCTCCAATATGAATCTGAACTCGCCACAGTCATTTGTTTGTCCGTAGCGTTGGTTTTCGTGAAATGGTTTTTTCTTGAGCGTTTTAAAAATGAGTGACCTCAAAGTTGAGCAGCGGTGTGCAATCAAATTTTGCTTCAGACTTGGACATAATGCAACCGAAACTTTTGAAAAACTTCAGGAGGCCTATGGAGAACGTGTTTTATCAAGGGCACAGGTTTTTCGGTGGTTTAAGGAATTTTCAGAAGGAAGAGAGTCGATTGAAGATGAACCACGAAGCGGAAGGCCTTCAAGTGCAAACACCGATGAAAATGTCAACAGAGTACGGAACCTTGTGCGTTCAGATCGACGCTTGACAGTCAGAATGATCAGGGAACAGTTGAATTTGAATCACACCTCCGTTCCTCACATTTTGACCAATGAATTGGAGATGAGAAAAATCACGACAACGCGCCCTGTCACACTGCCATCTCAATAAACGAGTTTTTGGCCAGTAAAAACATTCCTGTTGCTCCTCAGCCTCCTTATTCACCAGACTTGAGTCCTTGTGACTTTTTCCTCTTCCCGAGATTGAAAAATCACCTCAAGGGAACTCATTTCGGGACACTACAAAACATACAAACTGCTGTAACCGACCAGCTGAAGGCCATTCCAGAATCCGAGTTCCAGCAATGCTACAATGATTGGAAGGACCGTCTCCAGCGCTGTGTGGCTTCCGAAGGGAACTATTTTGAAGGTGACAATATCACATTGTAATTATATTTGAATAGAAAATTTAAAAAAAATCAGTCTCACTACTTTATTTACCCACCTTGTATAGCCAAGTAAACACATAATAGCACTTAATAAACACATAAACATAAACACACATAATAAAGTAACAACTTATAGCAAAATTAGAAAAACCCTGGACTAAATGTATCGAGCTAAAAGGTGACTATGTAGAAAAATAGAATCTTTCTTTGCCGAAAACATTTTGTTTTATTCAACAAGTCACGGACTTATCAAACCGCCCTCGTACTTAGCAACATCAAAAGTGAGAAAAGTCCTGGGGACCTCGAAACATGAAAAAATTTTGCCCTTATCACTAAACTTTACTTATATCCAAGCACTGGTACCTCAAAACACGAAATCAGGTTAAAACTAGAAACAATTTATAACCACCGTTTATAACATAACTTACATCGAAAACAAAAGTCTTGGAACCTCAAAAATTACGAAAGTCCACCCGCGAAATGACTTTAGTTATTATGTATTTACAATAAAACTTACCTAAAATATTTAAATCTGCCCAAAAAAATACAAATTTCTTTAATCATCATTTCACTAAATTCCTTTACCTCAAAAGAAGAAAATATCTTAATGATTCAAAGTCAAGTACTTTCAAACGTGTATATTACAATACTAATATAAAAACAGAAGTAATATTAAAAAATAGTTTCAGAAACCTCAAAATACAAAAATTGTCTTACATATCCTTTACTCATATCAGAATATAAGACACCTCAAAATATGTAAGTCAGAAATAATTTGGTTTATTTATATTACCATGGTTGATTTAAATTGAAGTAAATATAGATTAAGAGGACCTCAAAACACAATTTTATAATTTGCATACTTTATTTAAAAAGTCAAATATTGGTACCTCAAAAATAAGAAAATCTGTAAGAAAAACGAATAATAACAAGGCACCTCAAAATATGTAAGTCAGAAAAAATTTGGTTTATTTATAGTACCATGGTTGATTTAAATTGAAGTAAATATAGATTCAGAGGACCTCAAAACACAATTTTATAATTTGCATACTTTATTTAAAAAGTCAAATATTGGTACCTCAAAAATAAGAAAATCTGTAAGAAAAACGAATAATAACAAGGTACCTCAAAATATGTAAATAAGAAATAATTTAATTTATTTATTACCAAGCTTGATTTAAATCAAAATAAATATAAGTTATGCGGACCTCAAAACACGATAATTACTCATAGTTGGTCTTTACTTCAAGTAAAATTTTGGTACCTCAAAAACAAAATTAAAATGTGCTAGAAAACTAGAAATATTTTGTTTTTTTTAATTACCACGTCTGATTTATATCCAAAGTTTGGATATAACTTCGATATAATGACCTCAAAATGAGAAAATTATCTCATAAGTATACTCTACTTACAGTACAATATTGGTACCTCAAAAAAGTTTAAAGTATGTTAAAAACTAGACATTTCAATTGAAAGCTGCAAAAAAGTACCTTCTTTTTAGTAACGATTTATATATTATCAGGGATCATATTTTTTATGACAAAAAAAACCTCATAACAGGTTTTCTGTTTTGAGGTACCAATACTTCGCTATAAGTGAAATGATCTCTAATGAAATAATCATTTTATTTATACTGAAATTGTAATAATAAAAGAAGTTATACTTTTTAGTAACTTTCAATTAAAATTATGTTTTTAATAACATATTTTCATATTTTTCGAGGTACCAATATTTTACTTTAAGTAAAGTATACTAATTATGAAATAATTTTCTTGTTTTGAGGTCCTTGATTAATATTTAAGTGAAATATAAATCAAGCATGGTTATTTAATTTAATATTAAATATTGACCTTAAATTGATATTTAAGGGACCTCAAAACATTAATATGAATACACAAATGAAAATAGATTACTTTAGGTTGGAGGAATTATTTTGAGGTAGTTTTTAACATACTCCATTCATATTTTCGAGGTTCCAATACTTTACTTTAAGTAAAGTATACTAATTATGAAATAATTTTCTTGTTTTGAGGTCCTTGATTAATATTTAAGTCAAATATAAATCAAGCATGGTTATTTAATTAAATATTAAATATTGACCTTAAATTGATATTTAAGGGACCTCAAAACATTAATATGAATACAAAAATGAAAAAAGATTAGTTATTTTGAGGTAGTTCTTAACATACTTTTATATTTTTTGAGGTTCCAATACTTTACTTTAAGTAAAGTATACTATATATATGAAGTAATTTTCATATTTCTTTTTTGAGGTCCCCTGAACATAGATTTACCTCAATATAAATTAAGCATGACTATTTAATTAAATATTAGTAATTACCTTAATATGTGATTTAAGGAACCTCAAAACATTAGTATAAACTAGCTGACCTGGCGAACTTGCCAACTGTCAGTAAATGCTATGTTCCGTTTACCTATAATCTTAATTTGCTAGATAATTATTAACATAATAGCTAACTCAACTACCCGCTGTACTGCCTTACCTATAAATATGCAATTCGAACAAGAATAAAAACTACGCTAAAAAATCTGGAGTGGCCTACACTCAACTTTACAATAAGTAAACATAATATCGAACGCATTAACAACCTACTTATTCTGAGGTAAAATGGATAAACCAACAAAAGTCTCCACACAAATGAAGTTTTATTCAACACGTTTCGAACACTTTGTGTTCATCATCAGGAAGACACTATAATACAAATTATATCTAATTAGTTACAAAAATTAGAGTGAAATAATAAAATTCAATTAAGAGAATTCAAGACATATCCAAGGATGTGGTACTGACGGGTTGGTCCAGTGAACACAACTAGTAGGAAACAGATCGGTTGCGAAAGAGTGGGGATAGGCATTTAGGAGATAAGGTGACAAAGGCTTCGGGTATGCTTGAAAGCCTTCTGTATTTCAGTTAAGGGTTTTCAAGCATACCCGAAGCCTTTGTCACCTTATCTCCTAAATGCCTATCCCCACTCTTTCGCAACCGATCTGTTTCCTACTAGTTGTGTTCACTGGACCAACTCGTCAGTACCACATCCTTGGGTATGTCTTGAATTCTCTTAATTGAATTTTATTATTTCACTCTAATTTTTGTAACTAATTAGATATAATTTGTATTATAGTGTCTTCCTGATGATGAACACAAAGTGTTCGAAACGCGTTGAATAAAACTTCATTTGTGTGGAGACTTTTGTTGGTTTATCCATTTTACCTCAGAATGAGTAAATACCACACAATTACGGATTGCACAAATAAAGATTCAACCTACTTATGTTTTGTTTGATTAGCCAAATAGTTGTTCGATAACCAACAATTACACCATGGAATTCATCAGAAAATATATGTTTGATTGGGCTTAACTTTTTACATTTAACAATTTTATTCTTGTTATTTTTCCAACATATCATCTTAACTCATTAAAATATTTAAAATTTGATTTAATAAACCTCTAAATAAGAATTTTATTTCACTTAATACATTTCTAAGTCAAATGTAAACAAATCCGACCAGTAGGGCAGGTGATTCATTACTGGAGAGTTTTTTAAACTTTTTTCGACGCGGAATCCTTTTTGGTTCCAGTAACTTTCCCAGGAACCCCAGAGATTCTAATGATTTCATACAATCATAATATAAATATTTTCATATGCCTTTTTAAATACAGTGGAACCTCTACATACGAGCTACTCTACTTACGAGAAACTCGAGATACGAGAGGTCTTTCGAGCAAAAATCTTGCTCTACATACGAGAGAAAATCCAAGTTACGAGAATTTCCAGATGATTCCCCTAGGTCACCAAGTTTTAATGACACTTTTTAATGACACTTGCCTTACACATTTCCGAAACATTTTGAAAGGGAGGCAGAGACAAACCTCCTTGGATAAGTTTTTCTTCAAAAGACCTATAGAAAGTGAAAGTGTTGCGATTCCAGCTAAAAGGGCAAAAGAAAGCGAAGAAAAGTAAAAACTGATACAGTAATGTTAAAAAGCAAAAAAAAGCAGAAAAAAGTGCATAAATAAATTAGTGCCGTAAAAAAATTTAGTTTTTCATAAAGTTAACTTTAATTTTAAGTGGAAGTGCTCATAATAAATGCTCATAATAAACTCGCATTTTATTTCGTTAATATCATCTTATTTATCTTATTACTGTATTTTTATGTTCAGTCACTATTTGAATGTGTTTTTAGTAATCAGTAAGATGTCTTCATAGTTATTTAGGGTTAACTTGAATGATTTTGGGAGGCCGGGAACAAATTAATTGGTTTTCAGTTATTTCTTATGGGAAAAATTCGCTCTAGATACGAGAAATTCTAGATACGAGCACGATCCGGGAACGAATTAATCTCGTATGTAGAGGTTCCACTGTACTATGTATGTTTAAAAACAATCAAAAAAGTAATATTACTGCAATGTGTATTTTTCGAATAAAAATTCAAAACTATAAAAGATTTTAATTTTCATATTTTCCACAAGTGTATAACACATAAAACAGAATTACTAGCAATTTTAACACAGAGTTTGTGTTTTTATAGTTGAAAATTTGATTCTCAAGTTAGCCCCAGCATTAAGTCTACTTCGGTATTTGGTTTCTATGGCAGTTTAAAGGGAAGATCCAGTTTCACATAAGTAGGTAATGGGAAATGGCAGCAAAAGTGCTACTTTTGCAATAGCAGGAAATTCGGGAATCAGATAGTTTCAAAAACTGACTAGTGATTCATCCTAAATTTGAATAAAATTTTGACCACTTCTACTTATGGGTATATGTAGATATAAACATTATTCGGTTTCATAATTCACAAAAAATATAGAATAAATCCATACCCACAAAAAATTTTTTTTAGAAAAATGTTTTTCACGGAACCTCAGACAGTCCGTTAAGGAACCCACTTTGCGAACTTCTGCATTATTCCAAAACCAAAATTTCAGTTTTTATAGTATACTCTACATAGTATAGTATATACTATATATGCTATGCAACAATCGGAATTTTTTTATATACATTTGCTAATCTTAGGCTCAATTTTTTAACAAAACTTCATTGTTATTGGTTTAGCGTTAAACAATATGTTCTGAATTCGTACAAAAGGCATTATACCTTTCTTATCAATGAATTTTTAGAAAAAAAATTACTGTTAATGTGCTATTCTTTAGATATAAAAAGTAAAGGTATGTACATGAAATAGACTGTTTGACTTATGCTCTATTAAAATGCTAATTAATAAAAAGATTTCACATAAACACGTGAAATAACAATCAATGATCAAACGACAATATGAAATGGGAAAACAAAACTAAGATCTTTCAACCGTAACAAGCGGTCTTCGTCAGAGTCAAAAACCCAACATCTTTTAACATCTTCTCATTTTTATTTACATAATTTTTTTTTATTTAATATTACTGGTACTTTAGATTTATGGTAATATCTATTATGGTACTAGATGCAGAAAACATCTGGTGTGGGGTTAAGAAGAGTGGTATTTTAAAAAGGGTGAAAGCGCAGGAAAGGACAAATGTTCCCAAACATCCCTTTCTGAAAATTTGTCCTTTTCTGCGCTTTCACCCTTTTAAAATACTACTCTTCTTAACCCCACACCAGATGTTTTCTGCATCTAGTGTTTCAGTTGGGTTTTTGACTCTGATGAAGACCGCTTGTTAGGGTTGAAAGATCTTAGTCCTGTTTTCCCATTTCTTATTGTGTTTGATCATTGATTGTTATTTTACGTGTTTATGTGAAATCTTTATATATATATTTATTAAAAATTATGCCAATTTTAACTGTAGTTCTTTTCCGAGTTAATTTTTCAAGTTTTCTCACTATGGATTTCCACCTTTCTGGTAAAACATAAAGTAATTCACCAAAAGATTTATTCTTCACTTCCATTTTATTCACTAAACAAGTTTTAACCATAACAAACAAATTAACATTACATACAAATTATATACGACGTTTCGGTCAGCTCTGACCATCTTCAGGGAATAATAACTAAATCATAACAGAATTCAAATACAAAAATAAGAACTATCTAAATTATTAACACAATTATTAACATCCTAACAGAATAAGAAATATTTACATGAATTGAAAGGGAGGTTATACAGGTTATAACGGTCCTCAGGGTTGCTATTAATTAAAAGTATTAACGAATTTGAAAATAATCAGGGATTGAACTTAATATCCTACGTTCCTGCATGCAGTTTTAATATTCTTGAGAAGCTCGTGGTCTGGTTGTTCAGATTCGGCTTCTTTTCTCTTATGCACAGCGCTTCCAGAATGTGTAGCCTTCTCAGGTCATTAAAGGACACTAAGGTCATTTGTATGTAATGTTAATTTGTTTGTTATGGTTAAAACTTGTTTAGTGAATAAAATGGAAGTCAAGAATAAATCTTTTGGTGAATTACTTTATGTTATACCAGAAAGGTGGAAATCCATAGTGAGAAAACTTGAAAAATTAACTCGGAAAAGAACTAAAGTTAAAATTGGCATAATTTTTAATAAAACATGTTTCATTGAAGGTCTGCTCCCAAAATACACAAATATATACATATATATATATATATACATTTAACGCAATTTCATAAAGTTTACTGCAGTTGATGAACGTAAACAGTTTTATGTTGAAAAAACCATCCAAAAAATTATTTAATAACATTTCAATAGGAAGAAAGGAGACTAGATAAATGAAGAACACACTGTTGCAGTCTGCAATTTTCATTTAAAACCTTTAGAAAAGATATTTTCTCTGTTCTCTTTTCTCCCTGAGAATATAATAATTTTTGTAATTATGATGACTTGATTTGTAACTGTAATTTAATTAAAGCAATTAGGTTAAGCCCAATTATGACAAAGACGACAAAGCGTGACACATGTAGTTACGACACACAACTGAAAACAGATTTTAGCTTAGGTGATGAACTTACCAGCTCTCCGAAGCAAGGAGCAGCTCCAAATGAAATGACAGAGTTGTCAGCTGCGAGGACTACGCTTGATCCACCAGCACCAAAGACCTAACATTCCATCCTTGAAGATCTTGAACTGGCTTTGGATACATGTTTACTTCCCCAGTGTTCTTCACCTTGCCGAAGAGGTAGGCCATTTCTGTACACGGCGGACAAAGCACAGGGATTAGTATGAATATATAAACAAACAGTATTCAAAGATGGATGGAGTAGAACTGAGCATTATAAACATCAGGAGAAAAATTTCCATTTCTTTTTGTTTGAGTTTTATTTTGTTTGTATTGCCTCAGTTATTTTGTGACTTCCCAATTCCAAATTAATTCTTTAAATAAAACATTCCAATATCCCAAATATGAATTAAAAAACAAATTTTCAACCTAAAAGGGTTTGAAATAAAAACCAATGATTTTCAAAACCACCCCCAATATTGGATTTGAAAAAAAATGGCCACAATCTTTCCAACCGTAACAATGGGGTCTTCGCCAGAGCAAAGCAAAACTTTGAGCTTTTTTGGTTTTATTTGTTTTTCCTTTCCTTGGTGATTTATTATATATATATATATAAATATATTTAATTATAAATAATTTATATAAAATATTTGAGATGCCGAATTCATTTTTTCGTTTTCTTTTTTTTGTTTTTTTGGTTTTTCTCTTCGGTTTGAACATAAAATTATAATATTAATTTTTTAAATATTTAAATATTTTTTTTAAATTAAAAAACCCGTATCAATTTGTTTTTTAAATTAAACCCAATGTCTAGTTGGTAAATTTCTTAAAAGAAATAACACACTGTACTCAGATATGGTGAATTTCTTTAAATATAACACAACACACTGTACGCAGATATGGTGAATTTCTTTAAATATAACACAACACACTGTACTCAGATATGGTGAATTTCTTAAAATATAACACAACACACTGTACTCAGATATGGTGAATTTCTTTAAAATAAACAACACACTGTACTCAGATATGGTGAATTTCTTAAAAGATAATACGACACACTGTACGCAGATATGGTGAATTTCTTTAAATATAACACAACACACTGTACTCAGATATGGTAAATTTCTTAAAAGATAATACGACACACTGTACTCAGATATGGTGAATTTCTTTAAATATAACACAACACACTGTACTCAGATATGGTGAATTTCTTTAAATATAACACAACACACTGTACTCAGATATGGTAAATTTATTAAAAGATAATACGACACACTGTACGCAGATATGGTGAATTTCTTAAAAGGTAATACAACTTACTGTACTTAGAGATGGTGAAGCTTAGTTCTAATGCGTTACTGTATATAGTTTTAAATGCAAAACTCACTGTACTCAGAGATGGCAAAACTAAACTGACTGCCACAGTAAACAGCCCTAATGCCTTTCCCCTGGGTCTCAAAGAACTTCACCAGTCGAGGCACGAACTCGTCCTTCGGTTCAGCATGGCCAAGTCTACCATAGCCGCCAAAGCCCCAGGAGAAGATGCGTCGTTTGGAATCCAAAGCGACCTGTACAGCACAACCATCAACAATGAAGATACTATAAATCACCATTAATGAAGAATTAACTTAAAAAATATTCCATACAATGAAGATATAAAAACATCAACAATGGAGATACTATAAATCATCATTAATGAAGATACTATAATTATCAACAATGAAGATACTATAAACACCATCAATGAAGATAATAAAAACAATTCAAAACCATTTGAAGATATATAAAACATCAACAATGGAGATACTATAAATCACCATTAATGAAGATACTATAACCATCATCAATGAAGATAGTATAAAACATCAACAATGGAGATACTATAAATCATCATTAATGAAGATACTATAATCATCAACAATGAAGATACTATAACCATCATCAATGAAGATAGTATAAAACATCAACAATGGAGATACTATAAATCATCATTAATGAAGATACTATAATCATCAACAATGAAGATACTATAAATCACCATCAATGAAGATAGTATAAAACATCAACAATGGAGATACTATAATCATCATCAAAGAAGATATTATAAAACATCAACAATGAAGATAATATAAATCATCATTAATGAAGATACTATAATCATCAACAATGAAGATACTATAACCATCATCAATGAAGATAGTATAAAACATCAACAATGGAGATACTATAATCATCATCAAAGAAGATATTATAAAACATCAACAATGAAGATACTATAAATCATCATTAATGAAGATACTATAATCATCAACAATGAAGATACTATAACCATCATCAATGAAGATAGTATAAAACATAACAATGGAGATACTATAATCATCAAAGAAGATATTATAAAACATCAACAATGAAGATACTATAAATCATCATTAATGAAGATACTATCAATCATCATCAATGAAGATACTATAACCATCATCAATGAAGATAGTATAAAACATCAACAATGAAGATACTATAAATCATCATCAATGAAGATACTATAATCTTCCACAGACTATTTTCGAATCCATCTTCAAAAGTATGATGAAAACAGTCTTTAAATATCATATTATTCTAAAAGTTCGTGTTACACTAATCATTGTTATAGCCACCTAACCAGTTTCGCATGTTGTGTATCTTTCAGTGGGACTGATAATTGTCTAATGATCCTGGGAATAGGTTAGGATAGGTTTAGTTGCAGTGGCAGTCCCTACAAGGGAATACACATAAACCGAACATTGGCCCTTTTGTGTTACCAAACAATAAAGATTGATTCTACATTAGGGAGACCTAAATTTTGCTTTACTTAAGTGTGTATAGAGTAGGGGAGTTTAAAGGGTAGTTGACATTGCACAGGCTCGGGACCGATAGCTTAACGTCCTCTCTTAACGTCTTAATGAAATAGAGGAGGGAGACAAAAACAGAAACGAGAGAGAGAGAGAGAGAGAGAGGAGACAGAGAGACAAAAACAACAACACGAGAGAGTGAGGGAGGGAGAGAGGGGGAGGGGGGTAGAGAAAGAGGGAAGGAGGTAGCGATGAGTGAGAGAGAGAGAGAGAGAGAGAGAGAGAGAGAGAGAGAGAGAGGATAGAGAAAGAGGGAGGGAGACAGAAAGGTGTGTGAGAGAGAGAGAGAGATAGGGAGAGACAGAAACAGAAACACGAGAGAGTTAGGGAGGGGAAAGAGAGAGAAAGGGAGACAGACAGAGACGGGGAGAGGCAGAACAGTTCTGAGATTTGTTCACCACCCACGTGAATAAATGAAAGGCCAGAGTGGGGTATTGAACCCTTGACCCACCAGTCCAGAGATGTTGCCACTAAACTGGCCTTTATCAGGCAATACATACCTATCATACAGATAGTGCCAATATACTCTTAAATTCTTTGGGGTCCAGGTCAGCTCAGTGGTTAACCTGCTCGCCTATGGACTACTAAGTTTAGGGTTCGTTACCCACCTGTCCCTCCATTTATTAACGCGGGAATTAAATAAATCTGAGTACATCAAACCTGTACGATATCAGGTACTCGTTAAAGATCCATACTCTAAAATACACTTGAGTTAGGCAAAATTTAGGACTCCCTATTTAGATCAACATTCATTGTGTGGTATCACTAAGGGCCAATGCTCGGCCTATGTATGTTCTCTTGTGGGACAGCTACTGCATCCTACAGTGTTGTATATTAATAACTAAGTTATAATTGAAGGTTCAGTTTTTGATATAAATATACTTTTCTGTCTTAGAAATATATTCTCATCAACTTATTCAAATGGGATGTGAATAAATCTGACCACGTCGTTCCCGAACCACTGTCCGTTGGGCCGCACATACGGGCGACACTGGCCAAGGCATTTGGAGCGAGGAGGGCTTTATAACAGCCTTCTTTGTGCTAGGTCGGCACTCTCGCTTAGGACACGTGTGAGGCTCTACGAGTCCCTTCTCAGGCCCCTTCTAACATATGGCGCTACGGCCTGGGCACCCGCAGCAACTGCAGGCAACAAAAGGCTCTTCTCCTTCCAAGCACAGACTTTGAGAATGATACTGGATGCCCCGAGGTACTCCACAAATCTTCATCTTCATGAAGGGGTAGATTTGCAACCCGTCTCCCAATATATCAGGAGTCTAGGAGAAGGAGAAGACAAGAAAAATTCCCTGGCTTCTAACCGGACTATTAGGAATCTTTCAAGGACCAGACAAATTCCCAGAGAATCATGGTGGCCCGGAGAGTGTTAAATGTATAATATAATAGAAGTATTTAAGTTATTTTGTATGTAATCGTTAATTTTATGGTTTCTCATGTAATTAATTAGATTTATTTATTATAATAAGCCTTAGAAGTAAGTAGGATAATTAGAATTAAGTTAATTTAACATAATAATATGATGCAAAACACCAAAGCAGCTAATGCAGGGCGGTGAGATGGACTCCTGGGACCGGGGCTAAGCCCAGGCACAACAGGAGTCGATCGGAGTCCCTAGTTTGTAAGTGCAGGCTGTACTGTCTGCAAATAAAGTTTTATTCATTCATTCCCGAACCACTACGATGTCTGGTAGTCGTTAAAGATCCCTACTCTTAATACACTTGAGTTAGGCAAAATTTAGGACTCCAAATGTAGAAGCAATGTAGATGATTTGGCAACGCCCATAATCATAATGGACCATACAATGGTCCCTTTGTGATACCACACAAACAAGATTGATTCTACATTAGCAGTTCAAAATTTTGTTAAACTCAAGTTTATATAGAGTAGGGACTTCTAAAGAGTACCTGACATCGTACAGGCTTGGCACCAACGATTTAACGTCTTCTCCGACACAACCTGCTCAGATTTATCCACCTCCGACGTAAATAAATCGAGAACCAGGAGTGGGTATCGAAACCGGGACCTACCAGTTCAGCGGCGAGTTAATTAATTAATTAATTAACTAATTAATTAATTAATTAAATTAACCACTGAGCTAACCTGGGCTCTCCGATTCTCAAGGTAAAAAGAACTTTTATAATAATTCTAACCCCTCTGGTACAATTTGTACATGTGTAACATCTTCAAATTTATAATTTGTCAATTAATTTGGATTAATATATATAATTGATAATAATTTAAATTTTAAAAGAATAAAATTAGAACTTAAATAAAACCAGTAGTAACCCTGTGTTGGAACTACTAATATAAAATACAAATAATGAAAGCTTCCACATTTTAAATAATCTATTTCTTTCATGATCAAATATAACAATAACACTTACTTATATAGATCAATATGGAGAAAGAAAGGAAGAGACAGAAACGAGAGAGATAGAGATAGAGAGAGAGCGAGAGACAGAGAGTGGGGATAGAGAAAGAGGGAGGGAGACAAAAACAGAAACGAGAGAGAGAGACAAAAACAACACGAGAGAGTTAGGGAGGGGGAAAGAGAGAGAGAGAGAGAGAGAGAGAGAGAGAGAGAAAGAGAGAGACAAAACAACAACACGAGAGAGTGAGGGAGGGGGAAAGAGAGAAAGAGAGGGGGACAGAAACAGAAACATGAGAGAGGGGGGTAGAGAAAGAGGAGGGAGACAAACAAAAACAGAAACGAGAGAGAGGGAGAGGAGAGAGAGACAAAACAACAACACGAGAGAGTGAGGGAGGGAGAAAGAGAGAGGGGGTAGAGAAAGAGGGAGGTAAGCAGGGATGAGAGAGAGAGAGAGACGGAGACGAGAGAGAGGATAGAGAAAGAGGGAGGGAGACAGAGACAGAAACAGAAGGTGAGAGAGAGAGAGAGTGGGGAGAGAGAGATAGGGAGAGACAGAAACAGAAACACGAGAGAGTTAGGGAGGGGAAAGAGAGAGAAAGGGAAAGACGAAGGGGAAGAGAGAAAGGAAGGGGAGAAGTGAAAAGAAAGGGAGAGAAGAAAAAACGAGAGGGGGAAGAGAGAGATAGACGAGAAGGGAGAGAGGGAGGGTGGGGAGAGAGATAGGGAGAGACAGAAACAGAAACGAGCGAGAGAGTTAGGGAGGGGAAAGAGAGAGAAAGGGAGACAGACAGAGAAAGGGGGAAAGAAAAAGGAAGGGGAGAAAGGAAAAGAAGGGAGGAGAGGGGAGAAGAAGGAGACGAAAAGAAAGGGGGGGAAAGAGAGAAAAGACAGAAGGGAAGAGGGGGGGGGGAGAGAGAAGGGAGAGACGAAACAGAAAGAAAAAAGGGGAGCGAGGAAAGAGGGAGAAGAAGAGAGAGGAAAAGAGAAGAGAAACAGAAAGAAGGGGAGATAGAGAGAAAGGGGAAGGAAGTGAAAAGAAAAGGAGGAGGAGGGGAGAAGATAGAGACGAGAGGGGAAGAGAAGAAGACGAAAGGGAGAGGGGGGGGGGAGAGAGAAGGGAGAGACGAAACAGAAACAAAAGAGGGAGAGAGGGAGGGGAAAGAGAGAGAAAGGAGAGAAGAACAGAAAACGGGGAAGAGAAGAAGGAAGGAAAGCGAAACAGAAACGAGAGAGAGGAGTAGAAGAGAGAGAGGGGAAGAGAAGAAGACGAGAAGGGAGAGAGGGGGGGGGGAGAGAGAAGGGAGAGAAGAAAAGAAAAGGGAGAGAGAGGAGGGAAAGAAGAAAAAAAAAAAGGGGAAAAGAGGGGAAGGGAGAAACAGAAACGAGAGAGAGGGAGAGTCAGAGACGAGAGAGAGGGAGAGACAGAGACGAGAGAGAGAGAGGGCAGAAACAGAAACGAGAGGGAGAGACAGAGATGAGAGAGAGAGAGAGAGAGAGAGAGAGAGAGAGAGAGAAAAGGAAACGAAATAGAGAAGAAAACTAAAATGATAGAAACATAAGCAACGAGAAAGAGAAAAAGATAATGATAGTTTTTACTCTGAACTTCCCAACATGTCATCTACATAAGTATAGTTGTTAATCGGTATATACTGACCGTATGATTGGTGCCACAAGCAAAGTCAATAATCTCCTTCACTTCCAAAGGAATGATATGGTCTTTGAACTTTTCCACAAAAGTCGTTACTGCTTTGGGAGTTTTTTCATAGCTTCTGCCGAGTTTGTTGGCTGCTGTGAAACATTCCCCGTTTGTATTGTTGCCTGAAAACAGTTAAAAGGCTTACTTAAATGAAGTTTTGCAGTCTTTCTATGTGAAAAACACGGGGTAGTCATGGAGTCATTAAGCGCCTATAAAAGCCTCTAACACTCAACTCCGACTTTCAGCCTTCACGAGGCTAACCTGTTAACCTGCTATATGCAGGGACAAACGAAAGAGGAGAAGGTGATCAGGGGCTGGGCCTGACCACCTTCGTTTCACATCCTTCCTAATCCCCAAATCCCCTACTTTTATCCCAACCCCAAATCTAAGGTGTCATGTGATCCGTGCAGAAGGATGGATGATACTGGGGTTACTGTATTATAAACGGAGCCTCAAGGGCACCAGGCGACCCCCTTGAGTAAATAACCTTACTCCGGTATGCGGTGCTCTGTCGGAGCGGACAAAACACCCCGATTGAACTTAAGGATTTCTCCGTGTCCATCTGGCCTGGCCTAAATTCAACTTTACTATAAGTAAACATATCAAATTTGTTAACAACCAACTTATGGTTTTGTTTGATTAGTCAAATAGTTGTTTGACAACAGCCATCGTACCATGGAATGCTCGAAAAATATATGTTTGATTCAGGTTAATTTTTTTACAATCAACAATGTTATCCTTCTAACATATAACATCATTTTTAATAAACCTCTAAATAACAATTTTATTTACTTAAAAACTTCCAAAGTCAATGTAAACAAATACGTAGGGAAGGTGATTCATTATTCCAAAACCAAACAGGTTTTTATAGGGTATGTATTTCCCTATGCAATAATCGGAATTTTATGATTTTTGTTTATAAATTGCTAACTGATGTTCAATATGTTCAAAAAATTTCTTTGTTATCGGTTCAGCGTTAAAAAAACATGTTCTGAGTATGTACAAAGGTAGTAAAACTCCTTTTCTTATTAATGCAATTTCCAAAAAATATTACTGAACTGATATTCATATGTCGTCCAGTTTTGGGGAGTTCCTACGGGTAGAGTTATTCTACCCGACTAGTAAAGTTTTAAGGGGTTTCTACGGGTAGAGTTACTCTACTGTACTGGAACAGTTTTAGAGGGTTTCTACGGGTAGTTACTTTATATTTGCACATTTTTAGGGGGTTTCTACGGGTACAGTTACCCTGTTCTGTTTTCTTTTCCTTCTTCCTTCCCCCCCCCCTTTTTTTGTCTTTATGCGACACTTTATGTGATCTGGTGTCGTAGGACCCGCCTCCGCGAGGTCCACCTTGGGCGCATCCGTGGCTCATCGCAGCCCTTCTAATATAGGAGGGTTGTAGATGGCTTGCTGATGCGGCTAAAGGGTCTCACGTTAATAAGCATCGATCTATTGTGCTGTATTCATGTAATGGCCGAAAGGTTAAGAGATATCATGATAAATCAAAACAGGATACTCGCTATTCTATTCCACTCGCACAGTTCTAGGGGATTTCCACGGGTAGAGTCATTCTACCCTACTAGCACAGTTTTAGGGGGTTTCTAATGGTAGAGTTACTTTACTCTCCTAGTACAGTTTTAGAGGAACAGTTACTCTACTCTACTAGCACAGCTTTAGAGGATTTCTACGGGTGTGTTATTCTACCCTACTAGTAAAGTTTTAGGGGGTTTATACGGGTACAGTTACTTTACTCTACTAGCACAGTTTTAGGGGGTTTCTACGGATAGAGTTACTTTACTTGCGACTCTACTCTACCCACACAGTTCTGGAGGGTTTCTACGGGTAGAGTTACTCTACTGTACTGGGACAGTTTTAGGGGGTTTCTACGAGTACTATTACTCTACTAGCACAGTTTAAGGGGGTTACTACGGATACAGTTACTCTACTCTACTAGCACAGTTTTAGGGGGTTTCTACGGATACAGTTACTCTACTCTACTAGCACAGTTTTAGGGGGTTTCTACGGGCAGAGTTACTCTACTCTACTAGCACAGTTTTAGGGGGTTTCTACGGGCAGAGTTACTCTACTACGCGTGTGCACCAGGTTTAAAGTGATAACAATGATAGGTGATATTCAACTGGACCAGAATGTACTTGAAGGGTTGAAACACTCACCCAACTGTCCGTACTCAGGGTCGCCAAAGGAATATAGGCAGCCTTTGAGGTCAAGCAACATGGAAAAGTCGCCTCCGCAAACCACTTTGACGATTGGAGGCCCTTTGTACTTAATCTGCAACATTAAACCTGCTTTAGTGACTTTTTAAGCGCCAACAAAACAAACAAAACACACACACATATAAGATATATGAGCAAACCACAATATGAAATGGGAAAACAAGACTAAGATCTTTCAACCGTAAGAATCGGTCTTCGTCAGAGTCAAAAACCCAACTGAAAACTCTTCCACACTATCACACAAGCCCTTATCACTCAGTCATCACAGATGTTCTGTGATTTACAGTAGTTCTGATACTACATACTCTAGTAGGGGCCTGCAGCATGGGAGTACTGTTACCCACCCCACATTGGCCCTTATCAGATATATGTTCTACACTATCATACAAGCCCTTATCACTCAGTCATCACTATCATTTACAGGAGTTCTGATACTACTTACTCTAGTAGGGGCCTGCAGCATGGGAGTACTGTTATCCACCCCACACTGGCCCTTACCAGATATCTGTTCTACACTATCATACAAGTCCTTATCACTCAGTCATCACTATCATTTACAGTAGTTCTGATACTTTTTAGTCTAGTAGGGGCCTGCAGCATGGGAGTACTGTTACCCACCCCACACTGGCCCTTATCAGATATATGTTCTACACTATCATACAAGTCCTTATCACTCAGTCATCACTATAATTTACAGTAGTTCTGATACTACTTACTCTAGTAGGGGCCTGCAGCATGGGAGTACTGTTACCCACCCCACACTGGCTCTTATCATAAATCTGTTCTACACTATCATACAAGCCCTTATCACTCAGTCATCACTATCATTTACAGTAGTTCTGATACTACTTACTCTAGTAGGGGCCTGCAGCATGGGAGTACTGTTACCCACCCCACATTGGCCCTTATCAGATATATGTTCTACACTATCATACAAGCCCTTATCACTATCATTTACAGTAGTTCTGATACTACTTACTCTAGTAGGGGCCTGCAGCATGGGAGTACTGTTACCCACCCCACACTGGCCCTTATCAGATATATGTTCTACACTATCATACCAGCCCTTATCACTATCATTTACAGTAGTTCTGATACTACTTACTCTAGTAGGGGCCTGCAGCATGGGAGTACTGTTACCCACCCCACACTGGCCCTTATCAGATATCTGTTCTACACTATCATACAAGCCCTTATCACTGCCATCATTATCATTTACAGTAGTTCTGATACTACTTACTCTAGTAGGGGCCTGCAGCATGGGAGTACTGTTACCCACCCCACACTGGCCCATCTTGTTGTCTCCCATCGCGTACACTGCACCTCGGTCTGCAACAACAAACCAACACAGGTAGCATTCAAACCAAGTTTGTTTTCAATTTTGACAGATATAAATAACAGTGATATCAAATCTAGCCTACTTTCAAATGTAATAATAATAATAAAATAACTGTAATTACTTATTATAAAAGTCCATCCTCTAGCAGTGCATTTATAGGAATTAATCTTGAAATCAAGAACCCTGCAGTGAAGAACTCAAAGCTTGACTTATATGAATACAAATGTAACATCAGGAACTGTGCTACACCAAGAATTCTAAACGTCGATCACTACGACTTCCCAATGAAAATTATCATTCAGTTATAAAATATATTTTGTTGGAAACAGTTTATTTAAAATTATCTTATATAAATAAAGAGTTACGTAATTTATTTTCATAATGGACCGTTTTTTTTTAAGAAAACAGTACATAATGCCTGCATTTTATTATTATTATTAATTATTAATAATCTCAGCCCCCTGATTTTGTATAGTATACCCCTATGACAGTGGTTGTCAAGGTGTTCTTTTGTTATAATGGAAAAAAGATTTCACATAAACACGTGAAATAACAATCAATGATCAAACCACAATAAGAAATGGGAAAACAAGACTAAGATCTTTCAACCGTAACAAGCGGTTTTCGTCAGAGTCAAAAACCCAACTGAACTGAACTGTTGGGTTTTTGACTCTGACAAAGACCACTTGTTACGGTTGAAAGATCTTAGTCTTGTTTTCACATTTCTTATTGTGGTTTGTGATCATTGATTTGTTATAATGGTGTGAAAAAGCTGAATGATATCTGGAATGGGATGTTACCAGTGAGCAGGAGGGTGTGATTCCTTCCACAGGAGGCGTTGACAACGTTATGGTCTTTCATGGCGTCCAGTAAGTACGGCTGACTCCGTGTCTCTATGTCACCAGTTCCAAGCTGGCCTTTCTCGTTACGACCTGCAAATAGTTAACGTTTTCATAACAGTCAGTCACAACAGAGGATTATACAGAAATGAAAAAGTTCAAATATAAACTACTAGCAGATATGCCCCCGTCATTGATGGATATTTTACAAAAAATATGAGATGATACGTGGTATTCCAAAATATTATTAGAAATTATAGAATAGTAGAACATATCATTATTAGTACAGTTCACAACTGTCATTAGATTGTAGTTTATATATGTTTTTCAGCTTTAGATACTAGCTCAAATTTGATTGTATTCAAGACATCTTACTTAGGTCGGGAACCACTGTCCTAGGTGTACATGTACCACCTGAGTTTGTATCAGATACCCCTAGGAGTACATGTACCACTTGAGTTTGTATAATATACCCCTAGGTGTACACGTACCACCTGAGTTTGTATAAGATACCCCTAGGAGTACATGTACCACTTGAGTTTGTATAATATACCCCTAGGTGTACATGTACCACCTGAGTTTGTATCAGATACCCCTAGGAGTACATGTACCACTTGAGTTTGTATAATATACCCCTAGGTGTACACGTACCACCTGAGTTTGTATAAGATACCCCTAGGAGTACATGTACCACTTGAGTTTGTATAGTATACCCCTAGGAGTACATGTACCACTTGAGTTTGTATAATATATCCCTAGGTGTACACGTACCACTTGAGTTTGTATAAGATACCCCTAGGAGTACATGTACCACTTGAGTTTGTATAGTATACCCCTAGGAGTACAAGTACCACTTGAGTTTGTATAATATATCCCTAGGAGTACATGTACCACTTGAGTTTGTATAAAATACCCCTAGGAGTACATGTATCCCTGAGTTTGTATAATATACCCCTAGGAGTACATGTCCTCCCTGAGTTTGTATAGTATACCCCTAGGAGTACACTTACCCCAGCTGAGTTTGTATAATAAAAAAAAGTCAACATATTGTGGCAAAAAAAAAATTTCTACCATTTGAAAAAATGAAGTAGCATTTTTAAAAGTAAAGTACATAATTTTTCTTATGTAATCAACTTAGTACAATCGTGAAATGCTTTTTTTTTTCAGTTTATTTTTTTTTAAATTTTATACGATACAAAATAAAAAAAAATTGTTTTTTTATTACATTATTAAAAAAGTATTTTTAAAAAATTTCCTATAGTCATGTTTGTTTTTTAGACAAGACATTATTTAATTTCATTGATTATATTTGCGCTTGGTTTCCCTCTCTTATCTCTCCTGAAGACGGTTCAAACCGAAAATTAGAGACTGTAAGTGTGTTCTTTTGATTTCTCTATGTTTCTTTGTCTATATTGAACTATATATACATATATATCAGTTATTGTGGTCCCTAGTCTCCTCATTGAGCTTGTGTGTGTGTGCTCGCTCAGATGCATGAAAATTTAGAGGGAACATTCACCCTTAGTTTGTATAATACACCCCTAGGAGTACATGTACCCCCAGAGCTTATGTAACATACCCCTTAGGAGTAGTGACATCCAGTGAGGGATCAGTGAGACAATGACTCACAATTCAGATTTATAAACATACAGTAGGAAACCAACAGAATAGTATGAGAGACCAAGAGAAAATAAAATAGGGATCGTGTATATAGGTCGAGAAACCGACTGATGAATTTTTGGAGTCAATACGCCCCGCGTCTCTGTCCTAAACTACTTATCCTCTGGTCTATGATTTTGGTGTGGTTCTTAATACATTATGATCATTTTTATAGTAGAAGTCGTAGAAAATTCTGTATTTCCTGCATAAATAAACAAGAGTCTCTTTGCTAGAGGTGAGGCATGAGGCATGAACAGCCCTAGTGGATAAACAGACAAATGTTTATGGTAGTAGATTACTATAGAGGGTTACCTAGCGTGTAGACTTTGAAGTCCTCTGTAATGATAATAGAGTGCGCTGCAGAACACCCACTAGCAACAACTCTTGCTCTGATCGAATCCAAAGGTCCAAACCTATGAGGCGTATAAATATTTTTAACAGCTGTATTCTTACATCCTTTGGGGGCAGTCTTTCTGTTGTATAGATCCCAATTGGCGGCTCCGCAAAGAAGGACTCTACCTGTGTGTTCCGGACCTTGTACTCTCTGAAAAAAAAAAAATCAGTTCTGAGACATCATACATAATTTACAAATAATGTAATAAGTGGTGATTCAACTGACGAGTACTTCGAGTACTCAGAATCAGAAATACTACAACTTCTTCAGGTATTGGAACAAGAATCAGCGAAACTCAATCGAATCAACGATTCTTTGAAATTTTAGAGACTAAATTTCTAACTTTAAGTTCTATGAGTTTAAATTTCTAGAGACTAAGTTTCTCAAGTTAGAAACTTTATTTTCTACTCCAGATAATAATAAAAACCTAAAATTTTGTTTGACAATTTAAAGCAGCGTTTCCCAAAGTGGGCGGTGGTTTGATATGGGGGGGGGGGGGGGGCGGTAACGCAAAAATAGGGGGTTGGGGGGCGGTAACTAAAAAATAGATGGTTGGTGGCGACAGTGTAGCTAATGTAGCAGCTGGCTGCTACAATACTTACACCGTCGTCCCAAACTGTTGGCGGTAACAATCAAAAACCATACAAGTAATAAAAATTAGAAATAAGAAATCCAAAAGATATGCCGCTCTCTTTTACCTGAGGATTAAGGGGTCAGCCCAGGTCGAAAGTAAAAGAGAGTTTTCGGTCAAAATAAAGGGAATAAAAAGATAAGCTGCTCTTTCACATATGGCCTATGGATTAAGAGGTCAGCCTTGATCGGAAGTAAATGAGTTTTCGGTCGAGATAAGAAGAATGAAATGATCGTTACCTATATAAACAGTAGACCGCAATCTCAATTCTGTAAAGATAGATTGTGGATGTAGATTGCATGACAGCTGTAGACTCTAGCTGTCTAGCAGCTAGAGAAACATTTGAAACCTCAGAAGGTAACTAACTTGAGATTTATTTTTTCTTTCTCCAAAAAAGTTAAACCTGAATAGAATTTGTTAGTTCTGATAGGCTTTTTGGCATATCTTTCCATTTTTATGGGGTAGGGGGCGCTGGCAGGCTATTCTAGAAGATAAGGGGGCGCTGGCAGTCTATTCTAGAAGACAAGGGAGCGCCAGCCAGAAAAAGTTTGGGAAACCCTGGTTTAAAGTATCATTGCAATCAATAGATATTAATATCTGAAGTATTATTATATGTAAAGAAAAATTTGAGAAGATTTACAGAAGAAAGGAATTTCAGCGACATTTGTTTTTTTGGAGAGGACTCAGGGACTGACAAAGTCTGCCCTCCGATGATGATTCCCTGAGGGAATAATCAGGGACTGACAAAGTCTGCCCTCCGATGATGATTCCCTGAGGGAATAATCAGGGACTGACAAAGTCTGCCCTCCGATGATGATTCCCTGAGGGAATAATCAGGGACCGACAAAGTCTGCCCTCCGATGATGATTCCCTGAGGGAATAATCAGGGACTGACAAAGTCTGCCCTCCGATGATGATTCCTGGAGGGAATAATCAGGGACTGACAAAGTCTGCCCTCCGATGATGATTCCTGGAGGGAATAATCAGGGACTGACAAAGTCTGCCCTCCGATGATGATTCCCTGAGGGAATAATCAGGGACTGACAAAGTCTGCCCTCCGATGATGATTCCCTGAGGGAATAATCAGGGACTGACAAAGTCTGCCCTCCGATGATGATTCCCTGAGGGAATAATCAGGGACTGACAAAGTCTGCCCTCCGATGATGATTCCCTGAGGGAATAATCAGGGACTGACAAAGTCTGCCCTCCGATGATGATTCCTGGAGGGAATAATCAGGGACTGACAAAGTCTGCCCTCCGATGATGATTCCTGGAGGGAATAATCAGGGACTGACAAAGTCTGCCCTCCTATGATGATTCCCTGAGGGAATAATCAGGGACTGACAAAGTCTGCCCTCCGATGATGATTCCCTGAGGGAATAATCAGGGACTGACAAAGTCTGCCCTCCGATGATGATTCCCTGAGGGAATAATCAGGGACTGACAAAGTCTGCCCTCCGATGATGATTCCCTGAGGGAATAATCAGGGACTGACAAAGTCTGCCCTCCGATGATGATTCCCTGAGGGAATAATCAGGGACTGACAAAGTCTGCCCTCCGATGATGATTCCTGGAGGGAATAATCAGGGACTGACAAAGTCTGCCCTCCTATGATGATTCCCTGAGGGAATAATCAGGGACTGACAAAGTCTGCCCTCCGATGATGATTCCTGGAGGGAATAATCAGGGACTGACAAAGTCTGCCCTCCGATGATGATTCCTGGAGGGAATAATCAGGGACTGACAAAGTCTGCCCTCCTATGATGATTCCCTGAGGGAATAATCAGGGACTGACAAAGTCTGCCCTCCGATGATGATTCCCTGAGGGAATAATCAGGGACTGACAAAGTCTGCCCTCCGATGATGATTCCCTGAGGGAATAATCAGGGACTGACAAAGTCTGCCCTCCGATGATGATTCCCTGAGGGAATAATCAGGGACTGACAAAGTCTGCCCTCCGATGATGATTCCTGGAGGGAATAATCAGGGACTGACAAAGTCTGCCCTCCGATGATGATTCCTGGAGGGAATAATCAGGGACTGACAAAGTCTGCCCTCCTATGATGATTCCCTGAGGGAATAATCAGGGACTGACAAAGTCTGCCCTCCGATGATGATTCCCTGAGGGAATAATCAGGGACTGACAAAGTCTGCCCTCCGATGATGATTCCCTGAGGGAATAATCAGGGACTGACAAAGTCTGCCCTCCGATGATGATTCCTGGAGGGAATAATCTCATCGGTAAATGGTTTTACCGATTTCACGCTAAATAGTTATGCAACAGAATAAATAGAGACAGGCTGTTTCTATAAAATAGGCTAATCCATAAAATACGTGTGCTTTCTAAAAAAAATTACAGTAATCCCAAAAAATTACAGTAGTTCGCAGTTCAGTGTTCCGCGGAGTCCTGAAATGTTCAATTAAAATTTAAAAAATATTCATTTGTAATTGCAGTAAAAAATAAAAAAAAAAATACAACTCGTAATGAAAAAGTACACTAGTTAGTATTATATTGTTAAATAACGCCCCATATTTGGCTTATACCTGCTTCTTACACAATTTCTCCAGTTTCCGGAATTCCTTCCTCGTCTCTTCATTAAAACTATAAAGTCTATCACCGATATTACTAGTCGACATGTTTCGAATGTACCACATTCATCATCAGGACAATAATGAGAGTAATAGTAGGAAAGCTAGTTATATATATAGAGATGGATTGTTAATGGAATGTTTACAGGGCATCGCCCTGTATCACGGAGCATTATGGGGGATTAAGGTAGGGTGGTTGGGCTTACCTACTACCTGGCTAATATGGGTGTTTCTGTTTGCAAATAGTTTTAAAATTCGACAAGAATTATTAACTTGGATATTTTAATAATTGCTGGAAAGCAACCAGCCATAAATATCCAAGTTAATAATTCTTGTCGAATTTTAAAACTATTTGCAAACAGAAACACCCATATTAGCCAGGTAGTAGGTAAGCCCAACCACCCTACCTTAATCTCCCACAATGCTCCGTGATACAGGGCGATGCCCTGTAAACATTCCATTAACAATCCATCTCTATATATATAACTAGCTTTCCTACTATTACTCTCATTATTGTCCTGATGATGAATGTGGTACATTCGAAACATGTCGACTAGTAATATCGGTGATAGACTTTATAGTTTTAATGAAGAGACGAGGAAGAAATTCCGGAAACTGGAGAAATTGTGTAAGAAGCAGATACAAGCCAAATATGGGGCGTTATTTAACAATATATGTTTAAATGAAGGACTGCTTCCAACTTTTACAAATATTAGTTAGTATTAGGGAAGAAAATATACAGTATTATCTTGTACGATCGAGAAAAATATCAAACAACCAGTGACTTCCTGGGTCAAAATATATTCTACAGTATTCAATGAAAACTATTACAAAATATTCAATAAAGACTAAAAATTAATGAAAAATATTAAAACATAATCAATTGTAACAAGTGAATAATAAAAATATCAAAAAATAGAAGTTGAAATTAATAAAAAAAAAAAACAAAGATGTTTCCTTTGGTCTGATTGGCTAATTCATATCCCAACTTCCCACTGCACAATACATTAAGGGTATAATTCTATCTCTTGCTCTCTCATGGTCGGTAAAGACGTAATTTTTTTTATTATTTCTTATTTTTTTCATTTTTATTTACAACACAGTACAGTATTCAGTAAGGTCAGGATTCTTTCTCTGTTGGAAAAGTCGTTGTTTGAGCTTTAGAGAGATATGCCATAAAGGTGGACATTATGACTGGGTGTGGTATTGGGGAGTCTGTGTTTATACCACCCATACCATTGATTCCGAGGCACTATATCTGTTTCCGTTGAAACGATTGCAAAGTCCCGTCAGAATCTATTTCGCAATGAAGTTAACTAAGTCGCAAGGGGGGAAACTTTATCTAACGCAGGAATTCAAGTTAGCGATACTAAGTTTTTCTCAAATGGTCAACTGTTGTTTACTTGCTCAAGAGTCACAGGTTCCAACTATTTGTTCTTCCATGAACCTGAAGGAAAGACAACTAATGTAGTATATACAGAGGCATTTGGTTAACACTGTACTAATAATGGTATTTTCTACTATTCTATAAATTTTAATGGCATTTTGGAATACTAAGTATAAGAGAATTTTTGATTCTGTCAAAGACGGGTACGTTTGCTAGTATAATATATTGTAATACTAATCAATAATAATAATCACGATGATATAAAGCAATACTGCTAACAAAATAATCACAACACAATGATTACAAGTGGACATAATGACACAATAATCGCGACTACTCACAAACATAATACAGGTTATTATAACTGTTGAACTGAATGGCCGACCCCCCACGAGGGTCTACAGTTTTAGGTCTACCTTAGGATCCTTAAGGATTCGGTCGACCCCCTCCGAAGAGGGAAGTACCCGTTACTCCGGGATCAGGGGTTGCTACTTGAACTCCTCTGGGCCCCGTTTTGGGTGCTCTGGATTTACGATGTTAAGAAGGGATAAAATACCCCTTGTTGGCTAAATGCCACCTTGAGTGAGGAGATGGCTGAGGAGGAGAGCTTGTCTCGCTCGCTTGATCAAAATAGTGCATGAAAGGGAGGGTTACCATTCACACCCATCCCGAGTTCCTTTAGAGCCAACAGAAAGCAACTACCAGTATTCCAGCCCACTTATCTGAGATGGTGGTCCGTACCTACTGGTAAAGGCTCGGGTCTAGCTAAGCAGGCATCCTCCCGAGAAGAGACTGCTCCTCACGCAGCGACCCGAAGGTCTACCCAACCTGGGTGAGAACCACAGCCACTATGAGTCCGACCTCAAGGGCGGGCTGGAGAGAAAAAATCTCCAGGGGCTTCCCTCCACCCGTAGTACCGACTTATTTTAAGAGTTTCGGATCAAACTCCGGACTGAGGTCCTACTGAACCCGCTCAGCGCAGGTAGGGTCAGTGGCCCTATAACTGTTCAATTAAGTAAATTGAAATATTTCTCCACAACTTCTTTGAAGGCACCGACTAGGCCCTCGTCGAACAAAGCTAATTCCCATAGTGGTGACCCACGACCTGATATGAACACATAACCTTCTACTCTAAGTTAAATTTGTAATAATTCAAGTATAATTTAAAATTATCCAAGTTTATTTTAATATCAGTACGGTTATTCACTTTACTCATAGACTAAATGTAATATAAAATAATATAATTAAATGAAAAACTTCATTGTGATAACAATGTTTCGCTAGAGAGTACTTTAAGAGTCCCATCGTTTACAGAGACGGACCTTTACACAGAGGTTATAACGGTTTCCCTACTCTCCAGTAGGGATTTTGGAGTCATTTATTTTTCTTATATGGCAACTCATACTTATATTGCAGTAATGTTTCTTTCAATATAAGTTTAATTAGTTCTTGCTATATTCCTGGTTTAGGAGTAGACAGAACAACTCTTTGAGTCAAAATAAATATACATTATTTACCTGCAATTATCAATTACAACAAAAATCCATCAATATTTCCATTTTGAAATTATTAAAACAATTTAGTTGTATAAACATTTTGGCCATTGTTGATTTGTTAACTCAGGGGCTCCTAAATTCCCTCTGTTCCCAACGTTTTACTACCTTTGACTTCCCAGATTCTCATTTTACACTTTATTGTAAGTATATCTAGATTAATTTTCCAAGTAGCATCAACGTATATTTTCGTGAAACATTTTATTCCTTCAACTATTTTTTAATTCTAAACATAAAAATAGATACCAATATATAGCCGAAATACAAATTCAGACCATATTCGATCAAGAGAGTTTAAGACAAAAAAAATATATAGAAATCAAAGTAAGTAAAACAATGTTATTACAAAAGTAAAGGAAGTCATTTATACAGGCTTTTTTTTTATAACATTATAATATATTAATAAAGTAAATAATGTGGATTAATTGTACTTATTTCAAATTAAACTTTCATTATTTCAAATGTTACTAGTAGTTGTAGAGCAGTTGCGGATTGTAACCTTTCCAAATACAATGGAACCGTTATAATACAAAAGAACCTTTTTAGGTTAGCAGCGCGTATAACGAATACCAGGATTTATCGCTATAGAAGAAGCACTTTTTTAACCAAAGAGATTAGATGTTTTATTTGCTGAGAAAATATATGAAACTAAATGATATAATGTATGAGCATTGTTTACTCTACAAATAGAATCCTTTTATTTCTTTCCATGTGTAGTATTAAGCATAAGTTTGAAAGTTAAAATTGTATTAACTGCAATTTTTACAAGCCTACATGAGTGAAAACATGTATATTTTATTGTTTTAGTTTGAATAGGTGTAATTTATTTCAAGCTGTCACTGTTTAGATGAACATTAAAAGTTCACAAAATATATTCCGTTCATTATGCAAAAAAACCAAAAGGTCATTTTAGTACTCTATTTCCTTTTAATTTTTTTTTCTTATTCATTATGTGATTAATCTTTTCAAACGTCAGATGTAACGAATGTTTTGGGCGGGATGTAAAATAACAAATGTCTCATTGGAATTTTCCAAGCCTTAAAAAACGAGTTTAAAGAGTACGAGTTAACGAGTAAAGAGTAAAGAACACTTTACGAACCTTGATGACTTCAAAATGACAACTTTAAAAATGAATTCTAAATAAACAATTACAGTTTTAGCCTTAATATTATTTATGTTTTAACCAAATTGTTTTAAGGTGGTTGTAAGGAATGAAAATACCCAGGGGAGATATGATTCCTAGGTTGAATCAAGATCAACTTTCCCTCCAGTTACAAAGTAGAACATAAGTGATATTTGAATCTAACAACAAAACTAGGATTAGCAAAACCACATGGTTGTGGAAGTTTAAATTCAATTCAAATTTGCTAGGTATTTCTAGGCTTGACGATCTCTGAGATGATCCCGGTAAGATTTAGAACGGTATGATGCATTTGGTTCATTAACCCCCAGAGAGCAAGCTATACACATAACCTACTTTACATGAAAGAAAGTAAAACAATGCATATTTGGACTCACCAAACCATCATCAGGAAGGTCATGGCTAATATCATCTTCTTCATCTAAGCCTTCTGCAGAACCATCATTGGAAACATCACTACGAAATTCATCTTCAAAATCGCTTAAATCATCATCATCTGGTCTCTTTCCGTTTTTTCTATTTTTTCGTGGTTTTTTAGCAGATGCTCCATACCCACTGGATTTTCTTTTGCTAGACATAATGTATCAAATAATACAATGTTTAATAATAAAAGAACTTAATTTAGTGTGATAAACTTATTGATCAATTTCACATAAAAACAAGCAATAAAACTCTCAATGGCCCCGGCTTGGATTTGAGAGAAGTAGGGGAGGGGGTAGCGGGAAAACTTTCCTTAATTTCTTTGGGTCATGGAATTAGACTCATAAAAGAATAATGAAAAATAAAAAAAAAGAATAGAAAAATAAAATAAAAATTGAATTTGGAAAAAAAAAATTATTTTTATACGCTAATTAAAAAAATAAATAAAAATAATTCAAATATTTTAAGTAATCTAAAAATATTTCAATAAATAATTATAATAATTGAATTCTAATACATTATTGCAGTACATTTTATGGCTTTATTTTTTTAAATGATTTGGGATGTAAAGTAAATAAATAGTTTTTAAAATGAAAGGCTTTTGATCGATTTGAACTCTAGATGGCATTGAAGAAATGACCAGTAATCAACCGGTTTGTTATGAAAATATCAGGTTGAAGTACGAAATTCCTCCCACTGTAGTTTATGTGATTACTTAGTTACCTCATTTAGTCACCGTTAGTGTAAGTACTATTTATTAGTTTTTATTACTGTAAATAAGCATTTATAGTTGTTTATTGTTTCCTTTTCTTTTACAGCATCACTGAAATGGGATCTCTTATTTCTACATTATCACAGTTAGTCCGAGATGATAAAGTTGTAGAATCACCTGCTTCTAATTTACTGGATAAATTTAAAAATGAAGGTGAAATAGAAAGTACTCCAGAGCGTTGTATTAGACTACCAGATCCACGTTCAGCTACCCTAGAAATAACCAGGACCCCAATTTTTGTGAGTCCTTAAATATGAATTTCAATTTCTGTTTCAAAGTTACAAAGCAATTGCTAGTGAAGTTTTACTTTAAAACTACAAGTAAGTATCAGGATTGGATCTCCAAACATATTTATTGATTGTTGCTAACACATTAATTCAAAGTTACTTTATTTATTGATTGTATAATTTTGACTTTCTAACTTATTTCTCTACAGTTTTTGAAATGTAGACCAGGGTACCGGCGACATGGCGGCTGGCTAATTAATAGCTGGGAGACAGTCGGTTGGGAATCCCTTTCTGGATTTTATTTTTTTATTTCCATTCAACAAATTTTATAATAGTATCTCGTATACACATTGTCTTTTACTATTTCATACTTCCCTTTCTATTTTATAACCTTTATATTATCTTATTGTTCATTTTTTAATATTTCACATTAAAAAAATTCATTTAAACTAATTTCAATCTATTTACGTTTATGACGTCATATACTTGTCAATTAGAACAATATATCCATACATAAACCATCAATATGCCGGATTTATTTCAAGTCGCCATATTTACACCTGGTACCCAGATCTACATTTCTACCATTAATCAAATTTTCCTTTATTGTGATATTATTAAATATTACTTTTACATAATTTCTATGTACATTTTGATATAGTTACGTAAATTAACCATAAAATTAGCACCAATTAAAATATGTTTCAACAAATTGATTTAACTTAATCCAGTGAATGGATTTCTTTAATTAAAATATTTTACATCATTCCTCAGATTCTTTTTTACGAAATTTGTATGCATATCATTGAGAATACTTTTGTTTTTTTTAAAAAAAAAGCTTCCCTGCTCTCTGTTTTATAAATCTATATAAAATATTCAATTATATCTCTGTTAAAAAGACTGAAATGTCATAATTCAGGAAATTTTAATTGTTATCAGTATCATTAGAGGACGTTCTTAGTCATTTAGAATTTAAAGATATTACAACTATTCGTTTTGATGTACTATTTAATCCAGTTAGAAGTTTTTGAACTTGAGTTGTTGCTCCTGCATTCAGATTGGCTTCCCACAAACTTGTTGTTTTTCTTTGTTGAACATACTTCATAAGAATGTTAAAATTAATAAACCTTATAAAATAATATTATGGAATGAGTCAAACACTTCATAAATATTTTCTGCATATATATGTCTCTTTTTTTTTTTTTTTTAACAGATGAAACAAAATGGAGAAGAAAACGATACACCTTTGAATCATAGAAAATTTCGTTTTCTTCGAGGAGGAGAAGAAGAAGAAGATATTGTTAAAGATGATGCACTTGATGGAGAAGATGATGAAGTAGATGAAAGTGATGAAGATTATATGCTTTCTCAGTCTCCCAAAGAAGTTCCCAAGTTTATCAATCCTGCAACATGTGATTCCGTAAGTGTTCATGAAATACAAAACATTTTTTAATCTAGTACATTCATGCATCTAGAATAATACATCTGTATTTAAAAAAAAAAAAAAAAAAAAAAAAAAAAACGGCTACTAGGTACTTTACGAGTCCCAGCGTTTACAGAGACGGACCTTTAGACAGAGGTTATAAAGGTTTCCCTACTCTCCAATAGGGATTTTGGAGTCATTTCTTTTTCTTATATTGCTGTAATGTTTCTTTCAATATAAGTTTAATTAGTTTTAAACTTCATTGTGATAATAATGTTTCGCTAGAGTGTACTTTACGAGTCCCAGCGTTTACAGAGACGGACCTTTACACAGAGTTTATAAAGGTTTCCCTACTCTCCAATAGGGATTTTGGAGTCATTTCTTTTTCTTATATTGCTGTAATGTTTCTTTCAATATAAGTTTAATTAGTTTTAAACTTCATTGTGATAATAATGTTTCGCTAGAGTGTACTTTACGAGTCCCAGCGTTTACAGAGACGGACCTTTACACAGAGTTTATAAAGGTTTCCCTACTCTCCAATAGGGATTTTGGAGTCATTTCTTTTTCTTATATTGCTGTAATGTTTCTTTCAATATAAGTTTAATTAGTTTTAAACTTCATTGTGATAACAATGTTTCGCTAGAGTGTACTTTACGAGTCCCAGCGTTTTTCAGAGACGGACCTTTACACAGAGGTTATAAAGGTTTCCCTACTCTCCAATAGGGATTTTGGAGTCATTTCTTTTTCTAATATTGCTGTAATATTTCTTTCAATATAAGTTTAATTAGTTTTAAACTTCATTGTGATAACAATGTTTCGCTAGAGTGTACTTTACGAGTCCCAGCGTTTACAGAGACGGACCTTTACACAGAGTTTATAAAGGTTTCCCTACTCTCCAATAGGGATTTTGGAGTCATTTCTTTTTCTTATATTGCTGTAATGTTTCTTTCAATATAAGTTTAATTAGTTTTAAACTTCATTGTGATAACAATGTTTCGCTAGAGTGTACTTTACGAGTCCCAGCGTTTACAGAGACGGACCTTTACACAGAGGTTATAAAGGTTTCCCTACTCTCCAATAGGGATTTTGGAGTTATTTCTTTTTCTTATATTGCTGTAATGTTTCTTTCAATATAAGTTTAATTACTTTTAAACTTCATTGTGATAACAATGTTTCGCTAGAGTGTACTTTACGAGTCCCAGCGTTTACAGAGACGGACCTTTACTCAGAGGTTATAAGGGTTTCCCTACTCTCCAATAGGGATTTTTGATTCATTCCTTTTTCTTACATGGCAATTCATACTTTTATTGCAGTAATGTTCCTTTCAATATAAGTTTAATTAGTTTTTGCTATATTCCTGGTTTGGGAGAAGACAAAACACTTCTTTGAGTCAAAATAAATAGACATTATTTACCTGCAATTATCAATTACAACAAAATCTATCCATGTTTACATTTTGAAACTATTAAAACAAACTATTCTGAGGTAAAATGGATAAACCAACAAAAGTCTCCACACAAATGAAGTTTTATTCAACGCGTTTCGAATACTTTGTGTTCATCATCAGGAAGATTTAAAACAATGATTTAAAATAATGATTTAAAACAAACTAGTTTTATAAACATTTTGGCCACTGTTGATTTGTCAACTCTGGGGCTCCTAAAATCCCTCTGTTCAAAAAAAAAAAGTTTTAATATAATTTATTGAATTTTAATATTTAAATTCTATATTCACTACTAGTAAATTAGTATATTTTGGTCCTTCTGATAGATTTGTTAAACACGACTGAATATTTTCTATCGATAACTTTCTTCTCATAAACTTTAATTTGCCTGAATGTGGGTTTTTCACTGTGGACCACCATTCATGAAACCCATAGTCAGGCAAATTGAAGTTCGTGAGAAAATAACTTATTAACAGAAAATACCGTCTTTTTCTGAAAATAAGACACTGTCTTACTTTATTTTTATGTCAAAATTCGTGCTAGGGCTTATTCTCGGGGGAGGGCTTCAAGTACATTTACATATTTTTGTTTAATATTTATTTTTATACAGAAATTGAAATTTATTCGATTACAGTCATGTCATATTCTGGAACATTGTCATAAATTATCAAAATTTTGAATTCCGTTCTGATTTTCTTCCAAATCTATTTCCAGTAGAATCATTGGTCTGAATCTCTCATGTCTTGCTATATAGCGGTAGTTAAATTAATTCTTCTTGCCTAATTAGCCTCCTTGAAACGAACTTTAGAGGTAAACAAAGAATTTCTTGGAATATTTTTTTCCAAAGAATTCTCTGAAATATTACGACAGCTAGAGATACCTACTACATTCAACAGTAATTTTTTAACGAATTATATTTGTCACATTATCTTAACTAGGGTCTATTTTCAGAGGAGGTCTTACAGTCCAAAACGTCCTGAAAATCACGCTAGGTCCTATTTTCGAAAAAAAAACCGTATTGAGTCGTCTTTAACAAGTCATGTACTGGTAAATTGTATATTTAGGTATTAACTGGTATATAAAGGTATATTTATTGTTGTAAGTAGTACATATGGAGATATAAGTGGTATATAACTGAATTTTAAATGGTTATTTCGTGGTTTACACTCATAAATGGCATATTCTTCTATATTTACAGTTTTTAATAGTATCATAAGATATGTACTTGGTATATACTTGTATATTTACTGTTGTAAAATGATACAATTTAGTGGTCTAAATATTAAATAATATAAGATTTTTTTGGGGATTTTTGATTGAAACTACTTCTCTAACCGGCGTTTCGACATATATTTGTCTTCTTCAAGGCTACAGCACGTTTTTTTTACAAATAACACTATTAGTACTACAATATTGGATTATTGTTTACATTGATATAGCTTCTCGACCACTGATTTTTCAAGTTTATTGAAGGGGTTATAAGAGGATTTTGGTCATAAAAATTCAACTCCTTGTAATAAAAATTATATTCCAATGTTTCGCACAAAAGTTGTTAGGTATTTTCAAGGCTTGTTTTAGATTAAACACTATTTAACCGTCTATGCTTTTATCCAGCAGATACGAATATAAAGGAAGGTTACATAACCATAAAAACAGAAAACAAGCTACTCCTCCTGTATCATCAATTAATGCTTAATCAACCAGGTTAACTTGTTATTATATTTTTTTGTTGTTTCATTTAGCTCTCTGATGATGTTGTAATGAAAGGCCGTAGAGCATTTTAATTAATATATATTGTTTATTGTGGTATTTAATTCATATATATGTATATTTCACATAAATACGTGAAATAACAATCAATGATCAAACCACAATAAGAAATGGGAAAACAGACTAAGATCTTTCAACCGTAACAAGCGCTCTTTGTCCGCTTGTCTATATATATAAAAATGAATGTATGTCTGTTTGTTTGTACTATAGATTTGTTTGAATCGATAGATTCAAAAATCATACATCCAATCGCCGTGAAAATTTAGGAAATTATTAGATATATCCCCGGGAAGGTGTATGTAAAGTTTTTTAAAAATCAGAGTTGTGGTTCAGGTAATATCCCAAAAATGTTATAATATATAAGGTTTGCTGTATAACCTATATTACATTTTGACTTTAATTGGTAATGGCAGCCGCAGGTAATTGAAACGATTTGTGGGTTTAAAATTCGTGTCATTATATTTAACAGATACGACATATCACATTTAATGAGCTAAGACTTCTTTCAAAATTTCTTGATATATTGTTTGGCAAAACATTCCTTTTATTATTTGTTTAATCTAATCTATCAACTACCAATTGTATTAGACAATGTGTGCAATTTATAATCAGTGTTAGATTATATCTTTTTTGCGTAATCTATAATTTTAATTCTGTAATAATTTCGTTTATCTCAAAAACAGTTAAGTGTAACAGAACTATAGAAAATTTAAATTGTTTTCGTTTCATGTAATTTATTATTAGAGTTGGAATTAAATTGTTTCCCGGGTAAAGCCGGGTAGATCAGCTAGTTAATTATAAACATTAGTTACGGTCTCTTCAAACTTGATACTTTCATTACGAGGGCAATAGCCTCTTCTAAGAGGGTTGTCAGCTAGCGGATAGTTTTTTACTCTTTCTTACTGTACTCCTTTGTTTCCCCAAACATCCCTTTCTGGACATTAGTCCTTTCCTGCTCTTTCACCCTTTTAAAATACCACTCTTCCCTCCCACTCTTATCAACCTCTCACCAGATGTTTTCTGCATCTTGTGTTTCAGTTGGGTTTTTGACTCTGACGAAGACTGCTTGTTACGGTTGAAAGATCTTAGTCTTGTTTTCCCATACCATATTGTGGTTTGATCATTGATATATACATATATAAACTAGAATTTAAAAAAGAACACATAGAAAGGAAACCACTGAACTCACTACTATATTTCGATGTCCTCGTCTTCAGGAAAAGAAGTGAATCGCTCCAAAGGCTGATAACGACAAAGGCTGAGTCGTTATCAGCCTTTGGAGCGATTCACTTCTTTTCCTGAAGACAAGGACATCGAAATATAGTAGTGAGTTCAGTGGTTTCCTTTTTATGTGTTCTTTTTTAAATTCTAGTTTATTCAGTTCGAAGAATCGTTTCTTCTAATTGTCACTTGTATATATATATATATATATATATATATATATATATATATATATATATATATACACGAGTTCGAGATTAACAAAGAGCAACACACAAAGTAGGGAAACACACTTACAGACTCAAATTTTCGGGTAATCCGTCTTCAGGAGAAAAGAGAATGGGAGACCAAGCACGTTGTAGACGCAACGGCAAGTAACCCAAATATATATATATAAATAAATATTTCACATAAACACGTGATATAACAATCAATGATCAAACCAAAATAAGAAATGGGAAAACAAGACCGCTTGTTATGGTTGAAAGATCTCAGTCTTTTTTTCTCATTTCTTATTGTGGTTTGATCATTTATATATATATATATATATATATATATATATATATATAGTAAATGGTTTTTTAGAGATATAAAGCAGGGGTTCTTAACCTTGGAATGATTCCAGAGCCCTAATGGATTGTCCAATATGGTATCATACCCCCTTCACTTGACTGTTGAAATCATTATTTCCAATGCTATTATTTGCTAGTATGTCTTCCAAATATGTCAATACCTTGAATAACCTGTACTTTAGATATGGATTGCGAGGAATAGAACATGAAGAAATCATAAGCATTGATCATTTTGTTATATTTCTAGTGAAAACAAAATTAAAGTTATAGTCCATTTTTATTACATAAAAGAAGAAAGGGAACGTAAACATACAATTATAGGGTAAAAAGTTAATGAAATGGTTTCCACATATAAAAATTTAATTGTATAAACAACACGTTTCGAACAAGTAGTGTTCTTCCTCAGGCATTAACTAAAAAATATAATATCATCAGAGAGTTGTTTATACGATAAATTTTTATATGTGGAGACCATTTCATTAGCTTTTTACTCTACAATGAGTAAATACCATATAATAACTGATTGCACTTCGTTAGAAGTAAATATAGACGTTTTTTTTCCAAAGTCGATAAAATAAAACATGCTTTTACTAGCCTAGTGAGATATTTGCTGTTGTTTTTCTGCAATCAAAACATCGATTCGTGTTACAGATTACAGATTAATCGTTAGGTCTGCAAATTTTTACATTCATTTCAGATTGTCAGATTTTAACTACATACAAGAATAACTGTAGAACACAAGAACATAACCATAAGTACAAAAAATGACTTGTAAACGATTATAAGTACAAAATAGAAGGAAATAACGAGAGTTACTAAAAAAAATAAATATGAACTATTAGACTAGAATTGTAAAAAAACTGGATATTTCTCAACAAATATAAGTCCTCTTTCTTGAGGAAAGAGTCCATTCATTACATTTCAATATCATGGAAAGGTACTACATTCACAATTATAATGTAATTGTAACTGATATTAAGTTTTGCTCAAGAGTGCAATATATAGATTTATTAAAGCATTTTATGAGACAAATCCATCATGCCATGGAAGACAAAGGTAATTTATTTATGTTTATTGGCGGTGATTTTTTTACATGTAACAATATTATTCCTCTTACATCTCATAAAAGTCAATAAACTATATAAATTGTTCCTTTATAAATATCAATTTTATCTCAGTGAATTCACTCAAAAAATTTCTAAGTCAATGTAAACAATGTAAAAAAATATAAGAAATTCGACAAGTATAGCAGGTGATCTATCAGTCTAGGATAAACAGTTTTTATAGCGTTATTGCTCTTTCCCATAATTGAAACTTCATGATTTTTTTTTATGAATTGCTAATTTTTCGTTCCATTTTTGGTCAAATTTTCATTATTTTTTAATGACCCGTTTAGCGTCAAAAAAACATTTTCTGAAAACAGAAATCGTACTGTAACGCCCCATTAGCGAATGTAATTTTGAAAAAAAATATCTCATCTCATTCTCCACATAATGTTCTATTTATATGCATAGTTTCATTTTGATCTGTCAAACAGTATGGCTTGTATTGCTCTCACAAGGTTTGAGATTGAATTATAAGTCAAAATTTTTACATTTTATTGAGAAAAAAATATTTCCTGTTGTTTTAAAATTCTGAATATATTTTTCGTTTGTTCCATTTGTAACCTTAAAGATAATGTCAAAATTTCAAAACTCTAGGGTTATCAGTTTAGGAGAAATAAATGTTTTCAAAAAAACGGTTTTTAGCAAAAAAAAGTGACTTTCCCATCATGCATAATTCTTCCCAAACAATAGGGATCTTCCTTCTTCCCTTTGGGGCCCATTTTTTTTGTAAAATATCAACTTGATCCATCAAAGATTCTGGACCGTAGCGTGGTGACAAGCAATGCTAACACACTCACGTACCCACCCACACACACACAGACATCATCGAAAAAACTTCATAAAACGTCTTCTGGGACCTCAAAACATGTAATTCCGTCAAAATCTCGAGATCGAATTTTTTCACGATCACTATACTTTACTTATAGTAAAGTAAAAACTTCATAAAACGACTTCTGAGACCTCAAAACATGTAATTCCGTCAAAATCTCGAGATCGAATTTTTTCACGATCACTATACTTTACTTATAGTAAAGTAAAAAATAACTGATTACCAGCGATTGAGTCCCATACCCCCAGCATTTCGGTCTTAACGGAGAATGGATACCCTTGGTCTAAACGGTATACAATTCTATATTGACGTTTGTAAATGGTTTATTTAGAGATATAAGTGGTTAGAATGTCATATTATAAGTGTCAATATTAATAATTTAGCAGTAAACTATAGATACAGAGTAAAGGGACAAACACACTTACAGTCTCTAATTTTCGGTTGAACCGTCATCAAGAAGATAGAGGTAGGGACACCAAGCGTCCGTCCGAGAATGACACAAATGGTCACGAGTAGTCTAGTTTATATGAGGGTTTTTTTTTTGCTATACCTGCATCTTTAGCTTCCCGAACTGTAAAATGGGAATTTCGATTTTTTTTTTCAGTTAATGTTATCAGTTGGTTATTTTTATCACTTATGGTGTTTACAAAAGTTATTACGTTAAGTGGTTAGCTGGCGTCCACTGTACATACTAAACTAATAACCTTAGGTTATTTAAATTTATTTTTATTATTAATCTTTGAACTCTGGTATAGGCTGAAGATGGAAGTGATGAAGAATCTGATGCTGATGAAGAAGAGTGTATTAAAGATGAAGAAGTAGAAAGCACTTCAGAGAAAGAAAAAGAGTTGTTCACTCCGGAGAAACTTCTTGCTAAATCAGATGGAGAGAAAAAGGTATTTGTTATGTAAAATGTTATGTTATGTTAAACGTTTATCTATGTATACTTATAAAACTCTGATATTCTTGTTTAAATATTTGCACACAGTACAGAATTTGAATACTTGTTAATTCCAGTTTATGACGAATTATTAAAATAAATTTTAATAGTAAACCTGACTGGGAGTTAGTTTGCTCTTGTTTGTTGTTTAACATTGTGCCATTGCTTGTTGTTTGATTTATTATCTCTGGTTCAACGTGATGGTGAGCACACTCCCCTCAGGGGTGTCGTTGTTTGTTGTTTGTTTTATCATATCTGGTTCAACGTGATGGTGAGCACACTCCCCTCAGGGGTGTCGTTGTTTGTTGTTTGTTTTATCATATCTGGTTCAACGTGATGGTGAGCACACTCCCCTCAGGGGTGTCGTTGTTTGTTGTTTGATTTATCATCTCTGGTTCAACGCGATGGTGAGTACACTCCCCTCAAGGGTGTCGTTGTTTGTTGTTTGTTTTATCATCTCTGGTTCAACGCTGTGGCTAGCACACTCCCCTCAGAGGTGCCGTTGTTTGTTGTTTAGCATTGTGCCATTGCTTGTTGTTTGATTTATCATCTCTGGTTCAACGCGATGGTGAGTACACTCCCCTCAAGGGTGTCATTGTTTGTTGTTTGATTTATCATCTCTGGTTCAACGCTGTGGCTAGCACACTCCCCTCAGAGGTGCCGTTGTTTGTTGTTTAGCATTGTGCCATTGCTTGTTGTTTGATTTATCATCTCTGGTTCAACGTGATGGTGAGCACACTCCCCTCAGGGGTGTCGTTGTTTGTTGTTTGATTTATATTCTCTGGTTCAACGCGATGGTGAGTACACTCCCCTCAAGGGTGTCGTTGTTTGTTGTTTGTTTTATCATCTCTGGTTCAACGCTATGGCGAGCACACTCCCCTCAGGGGTGTCGTTGTTTATTGTTTGATTTATCATCTCTGGTTCAACGCGATGGTGAGTACACTCCCCTCAAGGGTGTCGTTGTTTATTGTTTGACCAGTCATCTCTGTATCAACGCGGGTGCGAGTTCACGTCCCTCATCTCAGCTTGTCTGTTGTTTTACTACCAAGCCCTTGTGTTACTGCTTGTTGTTTGATGAGTCGTCTCTGTTTCAGCGCGAAAGCAAGCTCGCGCCCCTCATCTCTTCTTGTTTGCTGTTTATCTAACAAGCCCTTGTTCCGTTTCTTGTTGTTTGATGAGTCATCTCTGTTTCAGCGCGAAGGCAAGCTCACGCCCCTCATCTCAGCTTGTTTGCTGTTTATCTAACAAGCCCTTGTTCCGTTGCTTGTTGTTTGATGAGGCATCTCTGTTTCAGCGCGAAAGCAAGCGCACTCCCCTAATCTCAGCTTGTTTGCTGTTTATCTAACAAGCCCTTGTTCCGTTTCTTGTTGTTTGATGAGTCATCTCTGTTTCAGCGCGAAAGCAAGCTCGCGCCCCTCATCTCTTCTTGTTTGCTGTTTATCTAACAAGCCCTTGTTCCGTTTCTTGTTGTTTGATGAGTCATCTCTGTTTCAGCGCGAAAGCAAGCTCACGCCTCTCATCTCAGCTTGTTTGCTGTTTATCTAACAAACCCTTGTTCCGTTTCTTGTTGTTTGATGAGTCATCTCTGTTTCAGCGCGAAAGCAAGCTCACGCCCCTCATCTCAGCTTGTTTGCTGTTTATCTAACAAGCCCTTGTTCCGTTGCTTGTTGTTTGATGAGGCATCTCTGTTTCAGCGCGAAAGCAAGCTCACGCCCCTCATCTCAGCTTGTTTGCTGTTTATCTAACAAGCCCTTGTTCCGTTTCTTGTTGTTTGATGAGTCATCTCTGTTTCAGCGCGAAAGCAAGCTCACGCCCCTCATCTCAGCTTGTTTGCTGTTTATCTAACAAGCCCTTGTTCCGTTTCTTGTTTGATGAGTCATCTCTGTTTCAGCGCGAAAGCAAGCTCACGCCTCTCATCTCAGCTTGTTTGCTGTTTATCTAACAAGCCCTTGTTCCGTTGCTTGTTGTTTGATGAGGCATCTCTGTTTCAGCGCGAAAGCAAGCTCGCGCCCCTCATCTCTTCTTGTTTGCTGTTTATCTAACAAGCCCTTGTTCCGTTTCTTGTTGTTTGATGAGTCATCTCTGTTTCAGCGCGAAAGCAAGCTCACGCCCCTCATCTCAGCTTGTTTGCTGTTTATCTAACAAGCCCTCGTTCCGTTGCTTGTTGTTTGATGAGTCATCTCTGTTTCAGCGCGAAAGCAAGCTCACGCCTCTCATCTCAGCTTGTTTGCTGTTTATCTAACAAGCCCTTGTTCCGTTGCTTGTTGTTTGATGAGGCATCTCTGTTTCAGCGCGAAAGCAAGCTCGCGCCTCATCTCAGCTTGTTTGCTGTTTATCTAACAAGCCCTTGTTCCGTTCTTGTTGTTTGATGAGTCATCTCTGTTTCAGCGCGAAAGCAAGCTCACGCCCCTCATCTCAGCTTGTTTGCTGTTTATCTAACAAGCCCTTGTTCCGTTTGTTGTTTGATGAGTCTCTCTGTTTCAGCGCGAAAGCAAGCTCACGCCCTCATCTCAGCTTGTTTGCTGTTTATCTAACAAGCCCTTGTTCCGTTCTTGTTGTTTGATGAGGCATCTCTGTTTCAGCGCGAAAGCAAGCTCCGCCCCTCATCTCTTCTTGTTTGCTGTTTATCTAACAAGCCCTTGTTCCGTTTCTTGTTGTTTGATGAGTCATCTCTGTTTCAGCGCGAAAGCAGCCACGCCTCTCATCTCAGCTTGTTTGCTGTTTATCTAACAAACCCTTGTTCCGTTTCTTGTTGTTTGATGAGTCATCTCTGTTTCAGCGCGAAAGCAAGCCACGCCCCTCATCTCAGCTTGTTTGCTGTTTATCTAACAAGCCCTTGTTCCGTTGCTTGTTGTTTGATGAGGCATCTCTGTTTCAGCGCGAAAGCAAGCTCACGCCCCTCATCTCAGCTTGTTTGCTGTTTATCTAACAAGCCCTTGTTCCGTTTCTTGTTGTTTGATGAGTCATCTCTGTTTCAGCGCGAAAGCAAGCTCACGCCCCTCATCTCAGCTTGTTTGCTGTTTATCTAACAAGCCCTTGTTCCGTTCTTGTTGTTTGATGAGTCTCTCTGTTTCAGCGCGAAAGCAAGCTCACGCCCTCATCTCAGTTGTTTGCTGTTTATCTAACAAGCCCTTGTTCCGTTGCTTGTTGTTTGATGAGCATCTCTGTTTCAGCGCGAAAGCAAGCTCCGCCCCTCATCTCTCTTGTTTGCTGTTTATCTAACAAGCCCTTGTTCCGTTCTTGTTGTTTGATGAGTCATCTCTGTTTCAGCGCGAAAGCAAGCCACGCCCCATCTCAGCTTGTTCTGCATGCCTCTTATCTAAGCAACCCTGCGTTCCGTTGCTTGTTGTTTGAATGAGTCATCTCTGTTTCAGCGCGACAAGCAAGCTCACGCCCTCATCTCAGCTTGTTTGCTGTTTATCTAACAACACCTTTTGTTAACCGTTGCTTGTTGTTTGATGAGTCATCTCTGTTTCAGCGCGAAAGCAAGCTCACGCCCCTCATCTCTTATTGTTTGCTGTTTATCTAACAAGCCCTTGTTCCGTTTCTTGTTGTTTGATGAGTCATCTCTGTTTCAGCGCGAAAGCAAGCTCACGCCTCTCATCTCAGCTTGTTTGCTGTTTATCTAACAAGCCCTTGTTCCGTTGCTTGTTGTTTGATGAGTCATCTCTGTTTCAGCGCGAAAGCGAGCGCACGCCTCTCATCTCAGCTTGTTTGCTGTTTATCTAACAAGCCCTTGTTCCGTTGCTTGTTGTTTGATGAGTCATCTCTGTTTCAGCGCGAAAGCAAGCTCACGCCCCTCATCTCAGCTTGTTTGCTGTTTATCTAACAAGCCCTTGTTCCGTTTCTTGTTGTTTGATGAGTCATCTCTGTTTCAGCGCGAAAGCAAGCTCACGCCCCTCATCTCAGCTTGTTTGCTGTTTATCTAACAAGCCCTTGTTCCGTTGCTTGTTGTTTGATGAGTCATCTCTGTTTCAGCGCGAAAGCAAGCTCACGCCCCTCATCTCAGCTTGTTTGCTGTTTATCTAACAAGCCCTTGTTCCGTTGCTTGTTGTTTGATGAGGCATCTCTGTTTCAGCGCGAAAGCAAGCTCGCGCCCCTCATCTCTTCTTGTTTGCTGTTTATCTAACAAGCCCTTGTTCCGTTTCTTGTTGTTTGATGAGTCATCTCTGTTTCAGCGCGAAAGCGAGCGCACGCCTCTCATCTCAGCTTGTTTGCTGTTTATCTAACAAACCCTTGTTCCGTTTCTTGTTGTTTGATGAGTCATCTCTGTTTCAGCGCGAAAGCAAGCGCACTCCCCTAATCTCAGCTTGTTTGCTGTTTATCTAACAAGCCCTTGTTCCGTTGCTTGTTGTTTGATGAGTCGTCTCTGTTTCAGCGCGAAAGCAAGCTCACGCCCCTCATCTCAGCTTGTTTGCTGTTTATCTAACAAGCCCTTGTTCCGTTTCTTGTTGTTTGATGAGTCATCTCTGTTTCAGCGCGAAAGCAAGCTCACGCCCCTCATCTCAGCTTGTTTGCTGTTTATCTAACAAGCCCTTGTTCCGTTGCTTGTTGTTTGATGAGGCATCTCTGTTTCAGCGCGAAAGCGAGCGCACGCCCCTTGGCTTCGTCTCCGGCAACGCCCTCCTCCTCCGAGAGGCCAAAGGCTGGCGAGCCCCCATAGACGAGAGGAACAGGAAGTTCAACACCACCCCTACCAACAAGCTCCCGCCCTTCAGCTCGCCCCACTCTGCTCCCGCTCCTCTTAGATACTAACAACCATAACACTTTTATATTTAAACCTGTCTTTTGTATATTTTTATCATGTATTAAATTGTTTTTTAAATTAAATAAACCATTAACCCTTTTTCCATTTTAAATCTTAATTTTATTTATCCTTTTTTTTTTAATACTTACATTTTATTAATAATCACATAGGTTTAGTTTAGGTTAGGTTAGGTTAGGTTGTAGTGGCAGTCCCACAAGGGAACACACTTAGGCCGAGCATTGGCTCTTTGTGATATCACAAAATGAAGATTGATTCTACAGTGGGAGTCCTAAATTTTGCCTAACTCAAATGTATTTAGAGTAGGGATCTTTAACGAGTAACTGACATCGTACAGGCTCGGGACCGACAGTTTAACGTCCTTCTCCGAGGGATGACGTACTCGGATTTATTCACCTCCCGCGTGAATAAATCGAGGGCCAGGTGGGGATCGAACCCCGGTCCTATCAGTTCAGAGGCGAGCACGTAACCACTGAGCTAGTTAGGTTTAGTATAACTTATATTAAAAACAGTCCTTTTTTAGTAAAATATTGATTAAAAATAAGACATTAAACTTCAGCAATTATATCAGAACTTTCTTACAGGAAGAAAAGAGAATGTCTATATTGTAAGTTAGGCTAGGTCGAGTTAGGTTGCACTGGCAGTCCCACAAGGGAACACATAGGACGGAACATTGCCCTTTATGATACCACACAATGAAGATTGATTGTACATTGGGAGTCCTAAATTGTGAGCTTTCAGTGATATTCTCACAAGGGAACACACATAGGTCGAACATTGGGTCCTTTGTAATACCACACAATGAAGATTGATTGTACATTGGGAGTCCTAAATTGTGACTAGGTTAGCTTTCAGTGGTATTCTCACAAGGGAACACACGTAGGCCCTTTGTAATACAACACAATGAAGATTGATTGTACATTGGGAGTCCTAAATTGTGACTAGGTTAGCTTTCAGTGGTATTCTCACAAAGGAACACACGTAGGCCCTTTGTAATACAACACAATGAAGATTGATTGTACATTGGGAGTCCTAAATTGTGACTAGGTTAGCTTTCAGTGGTATTCTCACAAGGGAACACACGCAGGCCCTTTGTAATACAACACAATGAAGATTGATTGTACATTGGGAATCCTAAATTGTGACTAGGTTAGCTTTCAGTGGTATTCTCACAAGGGAACACACGCAGGCCCTTTGTAATACAACACAATGAAGATTGATTGTACATTGGGAGTCCTAAATTGTGACTAGGTTAGCTTTCAGTGGTATTCTCACAAGGGAACACACGCAGGCCCTTTGTAATACAACACAATGAAGATTGATTGTACATTGGGAATCCTAAATTGTGACTAGGTTAGCTTTCAGTGGTATTCTCACAAGGGAACACACGCAGGCCCTTTGTAATACAACACAATGAAGATTGATTGTACATTGGGAGTCCTAAATTGTGACTAGGTTAGCTTTCAGTGGTATTCTCACAAGGGAACACACGTAGGCCCTTTGTAATACAACACAATGAAGATTGATTGTACATTGGGAGTCCTAAATTGTGACTAGGTTAGCTTTCAGTGGTATTCTCACAAGGGAACACACGTAGGCCCTTTGTAATGCAACACAATGAAGATTGATTGTACATTGGGAGTCCTAAATTGTGACTAGGTTAGCTTTCAGTGGTATTCTCACAAGGGAACACACGCAGGCCCTTTGTTATACAACACAAGGAAGATTGATTGTACATTGGGAGTCTAAATTGTGACTAGGTTAGCTTTCAGTGGTATTCTCACAAGGGAACACACGCAGGCCCTTTGTAATACAACACAATGAAGATTGATTGTACATTCGGAGTCCTAAATTTTGACTGACTCAAGTGTGTTTAGAGTAAAGATCTTTAACGAGTACCTGACAACATCAAGGCTCGGTATTGACGGTTTAAGGTCCTCTCGGAGGGATGACGTTCACAGATCTACTCAACTCCTGTGTGAACAAATTGAGTACTAGAGTAGGTATTGGATCCCAGATCTGTCAGTCGAGAGTTGAGGCATGTTGCCACTGGTCCCCAGTCTGTAATGTAAAATTCAATGTCATCTAATCTCGACTACATATATTGAACACTATTTTTCCTTTTCGTGGTTTAGTCCAGCGTTAAACAGTAAAACACCTTTTAGCCAACGTTTCGTGTATATTCGTAGGCATCTTCAGGACTACATCAATGCAGCAATTAATTACAGTAACATACAAAATAATGGATTTTCCTACAAATAATATGACATATATTTTTCATGTTATCCTAATTGATTTCAATATTGATATAGCCCTGAAATTGTCTACAAAGACGAAACTTTGGAGTAGCAATGGAGTGATTATGCGTCTCTGATAGCCTCTAGCACTGAACTCCGACTTTCGGCCTTCACGAGGCTACCCTGTTAACCTGCTATATGCAGGGACAAACGTAAGAAGAGGAGAAGGTGATCAGGGGCTGGGCCTGACCACCTAATGTTTCACATGCTTTCAACTTTCCAAATCCTCTCCTTCCCAATCCTGTTTTGATATTAGAGCGTGTACCCAGCCTTTCGGCCATATCACGTACTCCTTCCCAATCCAAGGCGTTATACGATCCGTGCCGAAGGATGGATGATACAGGGGTTACTGTATTACGAACAGAGCCTCAAGGATACCAGGTGACCCTCTGGATTAAGTAGCCTTACTCCTGTATGCGGTGCTCTGTCAGAGAGGACAAAATACCACCGATAGACCTTCAGAGATTTTCCCCTGTATGATACTAAGGAGAAGGAAGTCTAGAGACCATCCTCTGGAAGCGCTAACTAGTGGGAGCCAACCTCACACAAGTGCACCTAAGGACCCGAAGAATGAGAAAGGAAGTCAGTCACTTTCTCCCAAAGCATGAACGGACATTATCAATGATGGTTTGTTCAGATTCTGCAAAGAGGAAGAAACACCGTTGCACCAGCTGACTGACTGTAAGGCAACTTTGCGGACAAAGGTAGATGCTTCGGAGCCCTCAACAAAACCATAGAAAGACTTTTACCGCAGAAACCAACAAAAGTGCTGAGCTTCTTGGAGGCGTTGATGCTAACTGCTGGGTACTTTAGTACAGAAGAGGGGAAGTACAATCGTTTTTATGACGCAGTGCTACAGTCACCCTCAAATAATACAATAATAAAATGGAATGTTGGCTTAAAGGTGTTTAAAAAAGGCGGAACTAAAAAGGGTTTTTAAGGTAAACAAAATTAAGAATTTAGTTTTCTTTTTTATTACTTCAAAAGCTAAAAATAGCTTATACATTTTGTCATTTTATATTAGAAGTTTTAAATTTCTATTTAGCATTATTCGCATAAACATATTTACAAATTTCCTTTGTCTGATATCATAGCAAGTAGCAACATTATACTAAAAAATATAAATATGTATCATGATTCAGCTTAAATCACCTATCAGATTTTTTTACATCAATCTTATTAAAATCTATGAAAATTAAAAGAAATCAATTTTTTTAAGCAACTTTCAATCAATGAAATAAAACATTTCGAAAATAATTAAATAGAAAAAAATGTCAACCTTTGTCATTAATTGATGTAAAATATACCGTGAAAACTATTTAATTAAAATAATTAATTGGTTATTATACTAATTTATTTAATTGTTAATCGGTTATCAATTTATTAAGAATATTTCAAACAAATTTTTTTAGATGTTTTATTCTTATAACTCTCCTTTTTAATCTTGTACTAAAATAATTATTTTAGTATTTCCAATTCTGATTGAAAATTGAAAATATGTATATGAAGAAGTATTATAGTTGCATTATTACTAGCGTTTATAAACTATCTTAGTTTATAACAAACAAAACAACAATATAATAACTACTTACCACACTATTGCACATAAAAGTTAACTCATCAGGTGATTGGATTAATTTCTTTCACTTTATTTTAATGATCTGATCAGTAATATTTATTCTTATTAGCGTTATAAATCTAGCTTCCTTATTTTGTGATTAGTAATTTAAATTGCTGAAAGGTAGATAGATAACCTTTAATTGCATAGTAATGTAACCTGATACTTTTCATCAATTGAATCATTCAATGACTTAATTAAAAATATAATATAGATAACTATGGCTTCATTATTTGTGAATTTAGTTGTTGAAATCTAAAGTAATTATTTTGAAAGAAAGGAATAAATGTAATTGATTGAAATCCAAGAAAAATTGGTAATACTAATTATCAGTAATAACCTTCCTAATTGTATCGGTTACTAAATATTCTACTTTTATCATGAATTCTAATACTGGAGGATAATTCACCAAGTAACAATAAATAATTATTTTTACATATAACTAATAGTTACTATAAAATCGGAAAGTCGATTCAAACTGGACACAATAAGAGGTCAAAATCGAAAGAGTAACACACAGAGTAAAGAAACACACTTACAAACCCAAGTAATTGAGTAAATAAAGTAATTGTAAGTGTGTCTGTACTCTGTGTGTTACTCTTCTTCGATTTTGAATGGTAATAGTTAATTATATGGTATCGACCAACGACCAACGAATATATCCGCGCACTATAGTGCACGTCGTAATTAGCAGTTCCCAACCAGAGGCCTTCTACTGCTTGCTTACTGTGCTACTATAACTTGTAATGTCAGTAATTCATGTCAGATATAAGTTCGTCTGTGCAGTAAAGATGTATTCGCGGTCATGTGGTCTTGTTGAGGTCATGGTTTTCAAAGTTTTTAGTCATCAGTTGGAAAAGTAGTCAGATAGTCAGTGGATGAAGTAATTGTTCAGTGAGGTTGAGGAAGGTTGGTGGCAGGATTTAGAGTTTGTACCAGGAGGTTTGGATGAGTAGATAGTTTGTTGTCTTCATTGGTAGTAAGTCGAGTGATGTAACTATCTATGGATTCCATTTTCAAGTCATGGTGAATATCAACATTACGGGCGTACCAAGGATCCCTGGCTATAAGGCGGGCACACTTATTTTGAACAATCTGGATACACGCCTTGTTCGTTGGAATGGTATAGTTATGCATATAACATATAGGAACATACATTGGATTTTACATCTATAGATAACTCATCTCACACTTAGTCATGTTTGGATTATTGTTCTTACGTTACTATTCATTAAAAGCAGAATAGATTAACTATCTCACAAAAAAAATCTAGAAGCTTCCTTAATGTTATGAAAGGAGATAATTAAAAAAAAAGAATAAATTTTAAAGATTTTATCAATAGTATTATCCAACAAAGAAAGTTTCGTTATAAAAAATTAATATCTGTATATTTATGCTTATTGTAATTTTCACGAAATGCCTTATGTTGAATACTGACTGATAATTATTGCCGTAAACTGTTGTTAGTTATTAGTCCATCCACCCTTTTAGTTTATATTTCAAATATTGTAGCAATTAATTCTGTTTGTTGAAATATATCACTTGATTTATTTTACCTTATCACTTTATCAAATCACTTAACTTTATCAAATAAAGTATAATGATATGCATTTATAATGGATGCTGGTTTTGGACATTTCGATATCCCATAAAATTGAATTGTTTTTTTTATATTTGTCTATACATGGCTTGTTTTTGTGACAGATATATTATGTATTCAATAATAGTATTATGAATAAGGTCCATAAAGTCTGTGGGCGTTTTAAAAAGAAATATACCTTTATTTGTAGTTGGGATAGAAATAATCTTTAAAAAGGATTAGAAAGAAGTAAATCTATATTTCTTAAAGTTTTATTGAAATTTTCATCCATGTAACCTCCATCAGGTAGTAACCTCTTCTAAACAACACATTCCTAACAGATGAATCGGAAGAGGTTAATGAAAACAAGATATAATTCAACATGTTCGTTAAATTACTATGTTAGAACCACAATATTGTGTTCTCTTATATCTTGAAATGCTTTTATTCCATACAACAACTTTATTTGTATTTAAATTCAGTGACAAATGATACTACAAAACAATAGTCTGATTTCTCTAGGATGAATGAGTTTCATAACTTGCAAATTTTTAATCAGTTATACCATACAACTAGAATGTAAGGTATACTATAAGTAAATCATTAGTTGTGCAATCCGTAATTGTGTGGTATTTACTCATTCTGAGGTAAAATGGATAAACCAACAAAAGTCTCCTCAAAAATGAAGTTTTATTCAACGCGTTTCGAACACTTTGTGTTCATAATCAGGAAGACACCAAGGATGTGGTACTGATGGGTTGGTCCAGTGAAAACAACTCACTTGTGTTGTTTTCACTTGACCAACCCATCAGTACCACATCCTTGGTATCTTCCTGATGATGAACACAAAGTGTTCGAAACGCGTTGAATAAAACTTCATTTGTGTGGAGACTTTTGTTGGTTTATTCATTTTACCTCATAATGGATAATATAAGTATTATTTACTATAATACGTACAAGTTATACATATCATTTATATAAAGATTTCACATAAACACGTGAAATAACAATCAATGATCAAACAACAATAAGAAATGGGAAAACAAGACTCTGACTCTGACGAAGACCGTTTGTTACGATTGAAAGATCTTAGTCTTGTTTTCCCATTTCATATTGTGGTATGATCATATCATATATATATATGTAAAATACAAAGTTTGTCTGCTATAGAAATAAAACTGGATACATTTAGATACAAAACATACGGATCTTATATAACTTTTTTCGGGGGAACTAACTACGTATTTTGATTTTTCTCAGGGTCCTTTTTTTGAGATCTACCACCCCATATTTAGAAAATTGTCTCCAAACAGCTTCGAATCACGTGAAATAGGGTTAATAACGATTGTAGAGTTCACCTCATTTGTTAAAAAATCTATGCGAATAAATTTTTATTTTATATATTTATATACACGATATTTAATAATATATCGACCGTTTGATAGAATAGGTGTGTTATCTAATCGGGATTCGGTCAATTTTCTAGCTTAAAAAATTAAAACTCTCGTTGCTGACGTTTCAGTTTTATTTTAAAACCTTCTTCATAGGCAGAAGTAAGAATTTTCTTGACTAAGAAAATGAAATTTACATTATTTAAAGGAACAACAACCTTAACCGGACAAAAAGAGTCTAGTCGAAGCTTTTGTCCATATAAGATTGTTATTCCTTTAAATCAGTGTTTCCCAAAGTGGGCGGTACCGCCCCCCTGGGGGCGGTGCTTTGATATCGGGGGGCGGTAATGCAATAAGGAGCATAGATTCTATTTCCATAAATTGAAAATGTTCATGCAATATAATTTCTAAAATTAAGTGAAAACACGACATGTAAACTTCTAGGAAACGGTTTCTTAAAATGATTTGTTTTGATAATTCATTTTTATGTTAAAAATATATTCTCATTTAAGTTTCTTTCATTGTGTATTAATTCTTTTGCATAAATATGCTATGAATCAATACATCTATTGGATTCTAAATAAATATTCGATTAGTAATTATTTTAATTTAATTTTTAAAATGTTACTCATTTGGCTATTTAGTCTAGGAATATGATTATTATTCAAGAGTGTTGAGTTATAGGTTTATGGACCCAAGGGGGCGGTCACTCGAAAAAGTTTGGGAAACACCGCTTTAAAGTATGTAATTTAATTTTCTTAGTCAAAAAATTCAAAACTTCTGCCTATGAAAAAGCTTTTAAAATAAAACCTAAACGTCGGCAACAAGTTTTTGATTTTTAAACCCAGAAAATTGACTAAATCCCGATTAGATAACACACCTATATTTATATAAGTATAACTCATTGCTTGTGTGTATGTATACCATATTTTCTCTTACATAATTATGAACTTAATAGTTCTTTTTCCATTGCTGGAAGAAGTTAGAAGATATTTTATAAATGAAACATATAAAAATCCTTTATAAGTTTCATTTATATAAGTTTATCCTCTATAAGTTTTATTTTCTCGACTTATCTGCTTCAAATCCAATTTATTTCAGTTCACATAGTTTTATTGTTGCATATTGTTGTTTTCCTGGTGTTCATATTCTGAGGACATACTTTCCAAGTATTATTTATATTATTACTAATTCTTAATGATTTCTTTTTAGCTCTGATAACACCGAACAGTTTTGTTTTTGAGAAACATCGTCTTGTAATTTATTTTTATAATGTTTGAACCTAATTCCTCAAGAACCAATGTAAGTATATTTTTATTTATCAATTAAATAATTCTATGAATTTTTATCTTTGTACATTTTTCTTGTTAAGTTTTTCATAGTTTCTTAAAATTTTTCTATTTTATAACCATTTAGAAGAAAATCTAAGTTACTTATCATTAATATCTAGAATTTATGTCTATAATTTAGAAAATTTAATGATTAACATGAATATAATCAATGATTAACATGTATCATTGCGAGTTAATGTTATTCATTAAAACCTGAATAAAAAACACCTTGATTTAGTTGTAAGAGATTTGGAGAATTGTTTTATGTGTTTACAAAAAGATGTATAACCTGTTAAAGTTAGTATGAAGAACCCTGCATTTTTAATATGGTAAGTTATATAATGAAATATTTTTAAATAAATGTCTGTTACAAAAATAGTTTAAAATTAGACAAGGGAAGAAACACTAAGTGTCCATACGAAAGATTTTATCCAATGACAGCGGTTTTCGAACACTTAGTGTTCATTATTAGATTACATCTGAATCAGTACGATGATTTTGAGTATTCAAGGAGTCTTAGTACAATATACTGAATATAGTCTAAAAAAAATTATTTGCTATGAGTAACAATGCTACTGAAATACATTACTAGTAATGGTGAAAGTTTGGACCTTTATGGGGAGCAGCTGGCTGTTAATTCGGCTATAAGATTACACACGATCAACCCCTGGAGGGAGACTCATATTGGACATTCAACTGTGCTTCAGGAATACAGAAGCTTGCTTACAGATATTGACTACATCATCACTAAGCCCTCTTTTGGGAGCGGGTTCTCCACAGTCATACCCCGCAGGGAGGACTGGAGGGGGGACTTGTTCTCGAACAGCCGATCCATATGGATCTTTACTGATGGATCTAAGCTGGGGGGCAGGGTTGGTGGAGGTATCTTTTCAGAGGCACTGGAATGGAATATAGCTTTCAGGCTCCCTGACCACTGCAGTGTATTCCAGGCAGAAGTTACTGCTATTAGGGAGGCGGTCAGGCGCTTGTTAGCCCTGACCTCTTTGGGCAGCGATGGCATCAAGATTTTTTCAGATAGTCAAGCTGCTATTAAATCCCAAAAGGGGATCTATAGTACATCAAAGGCAGTCGAGGACTGCAAGAAACTCCTAAATGAATTGTCATTGAGGGCTAAAGTTGAACTTATATGGGTACCAGGTCACTGGAACATTGAAGGCAACTGTAAGGCTGATGAGCTTGCCCGCTTTGGCACCACTCTTCCCACTCAGGATATCCTATACAATTTAGGGACCCCAATTTCTACATGTAAGGTTTGGATAAGACAAAGAATTGATGAACGCATCAGGCAAAGGTGGTCTGATGAGGACACGTGTCTTATTTCAAAGCAGTTATGGCCTTCTTGTAATTCCAGAAGAACGAAGGATCTTCTTTCCAAGAATAGAAGAGATGTAGCCAATGTGATCGCTGTTTCCACGGGACACTGGCTCGTAGGTAGACACGCCACCAGATTAGGATTGGAGGCGAGGGATTTTTGCAGGGCGTGCCAGGATGAGGAAGAGGAAGAGACGATTTCTCACTTTCTCTGTCAATGCCCTGGTCTGGCTCAAAGAAGGAAAGAGGCACTGGGAGAGTACTTCTTTGACAATCTTGAGAACTTAGCATCCACTGGTATCAGGGATCTGTCTAGATTTATTGTTCTCTCGAAATGGTTCGAGTGGACCAGTGACGGGGGAGAATAGCCTCAATTTCTCTTTGTGGTATCACAAGGGGCCGGCTTGCGGCCTATGTGTGTTCTCTTCGGGACGGCCACTGTAACCTAACCTAACCTAACCTAATGCTGAAAGTTCTTGCCATGGATATTAATTTATGTTATCATAATTAAAAGGAATAAAAATATTAATTAAATGATGTAAAATTAAATTTGGAAAAGAAATAAATAAATATATAGGAAATAAAGTGAATAGAATGAAAATGAAGAAATGTGTGGAACATACCGTTCGACATAGGTGTCCATAAAATCCGTGTGCACTTTAAAAAATGTATAACTTTATTTATATTTGCAATAGAAATAATCTATAAAAAATGTTATAAAGTTTCATGTATCTAGTTTTAAGTATAGTTATTGAATAATTTTTCACCACAAAATTCGTAACAATTTTTAGATAAGTAAAAAATATTTTCTTTTTTTTTGTCAGAAGAGGTGGCCCATTTCATTGGCCTCCACGTTCGCCAGATTTGACTGCATTAGATTTTTGTTTTATGGGGACATGTGAAAACAATTGTGTATGCAACCAAACCTAGTTCATTAGAAGATTTAAAAGCTAGAAAAACTAACGTGATTTCAGGCATTACTATAAATCAATTGGCAAATGTTTTTCGTGAACTGCAAAATCGTATTACCCTTTGTATTGCTAATGATGGAGAGCATGTGGAAACTTAAATAAAATTTCAATAAAAGCTTAAAAAATATAGAGATTTACTTCTTTCAAATCCATTTTACAGATTATTTCTATCGCAAATATAAATAAAGTTATACATTTTTTAAAGTGCACACGGACTTTATAGACACCCTGTATATGGTCGAGGTTAGAAAATATTGAAAAACTTTCAGACATTTGGAAGATAAATAATGTTAATTCAAATATGTTATTTAAATAAAATTACTTCATAATTTTATTTTATTTAAAAAAACTTCGTTGAACTGATGATTACTCAGGATTTAAATGAGTAAGAGACAAAGACAGTATTATATCTTTATGAGATATAACTATTTTAACTTTCAATGCATTTGACATATGAGGTTATCATCTGAAAAGGTTATCAAGAAATAACATATTTCATAAAGATTGTTTTGGAATGTATAAGAAACAAATATACAAGAAATGATAAACTTAGCCTACAAAGTGCTATTATAGCTTGCTATCTAACTTTGATTTGTTTTCTATTACTGACGATATCATTTCCATAGTAAACAACGTAAAATTAATCAAAAATATGCTAAAAACAGAAAAAATGTCTTTTAAATGTATTGATATAGAAAATTCAACATTTACTTTTACTATATATAAAGATTCTCATACTAAAAATGATAACAGGAGTTCCTCAACAGTATTTGCAATGTCATTTAGACTATTACTATTGAAAAATTCTGAGAAAACTTGTTATATCGAGTTTTCATTGTTCATATCCTGAACGATACATTGTTAATATCTTGAACGATGTAAGATATGTTTTCAAACAGTAATAGAATAAATTTTGACGGGTTATATTATATTTTACTCCTTTTAATTTTGCAAAGTCTGATTATGTTTAGAATAAGTAGTAAAAATTTTGTGCAATGAATTGTGAATAATTTCAAATAAATGTATCCCTACAAATTGTTTATTATTTATGGTAGATACCATAACAGTTGGTAGATGGCATAATATAATAGAAAATCTAAGGTTAATAGCAAAGTATAATAGCATCTCTTACAGTCCAGGTAAAACACAATGAAATTTATAATATACTTTCCTAATTAATAACCAAGAACCTTAATATTACATTAACACGAGAATAACAGTTAAAATTATGGTACGTTCCATTCTACCGTTATAAATTACCTGTTATCATTCTATACAAACTACTTTGAAGTTATGATGAGAAGCTAGATTTCGAGTTGAACTTAGAATTGCAAACTCTGAATTACTGATAAGGGAATTATAAGTATTTTGTATTTTAAAGATTTTAATCGATGTATATTAGATGGTTTGAAGGAATCATAAATTTCTGTATCACAAGATTGTTTTAAACATCGATATTTTGCACCTTACTATGAAAACTTGAATTTCAATTTAGAAATTTTCTCAGGAGAATGTTAATATTGTTATTATTAAAACAATATCTTCCTTGTAAATATTATTTGCGATATTACTAATTTCTGTCCCGTCTTACTTGCTATGTTCTTAAAGTTATCTTCAGATTGAATTTAATGTTAATACATTTTTATATATTAAAATCCACTAATGTTTAAAGAATTTTTAGTTTTCCATATTTCGAATTATGTTTTGGGTTACTGAACTTTTTTTTTCTCTAAAGGAAAGATATTTAGTGTAAATAATAAAGCGTTAAATATTGAAATAGAATAAATAAAAAAAACCTGAGAATTCAAATTTAACTTTGGCGCTTTATTTTGAATCATTCTTGAAAATAAATAATTATGTAAATTTAGAAATTAAATACTATTTAATCCAAATATTATTTAACAGTGAAAAAAGACAAATAAAGTAATAAATAATGAATATATTAAAAAATAATTAAAGCTTAATTGTATATTTTTAAACATATTATAAAATACGTAAATGATCGGATTTATAATGATAATTTTATGTTTAGTTTAATATTAGCATTATCATTATACAATGGTGTAGTTAATTAAAAATTATTTTGTTAGGGAATAATTTTCTTAAAATTCATATGGCATTGGAGACTTGGCTAACTTGATTATTCGTCCAGACCACCAATTCGCCTCATTGTGTGTTTGCCTCCATCAGCGTCGTGTCTTGCATACCTGTTTATATTGATCTATTTGGTCAAGAAATGTTGTTTCTTGTGGAAATTTGGAAAAAAATTGTACTTCACCCTTTTTGGAAATAGGTTTGTGGTAAGATATAGGGTCTCTTGTGTTATGTGCCTTAAAACTTTGGCTTTTCTATTCAGCGTCGTCTGATTGTTAGGATTTTATACCGGCCGGCAAAATGGCTGCTTGGTAATGTAATGCTTTTTGTTTTATCTATTTTTTTTCTGATGTTCAGTTACATGTATGTTCTATTTCTCTTCTAACATCTATCTAAAGCAATTTTTCATATTTTTTAAATTCCAATGTTCTTTGAATACGAAGATATTTGTAAGTGTAAATTGTTATTCCAATATAGCGTATACTATTTTCGCCTTTTCCATTACTTGAATTAATTCTGATTTGAATTTTCTTTTATATATTCCTTTTAGTTTGGAACGCATTTAATAATTGTAGCCCTCCCCGTTTATTTCCTGTTATATTTAAGCGAGAATCAATTTCTGTAACTGATTTATGTTACCCATAATTTTAATTTAAAATAACATTTTATGTATTTTCATCTTTTTATGATGCATTAATCTAAATTACTGACCTTGCATCTAGGTGTTATGCAATTTTCATTTATTGTACTGTACAGTTGTAATTTCCTTTGAAAACTGAAGAACATACACCTTAATTATATAGAAGTATAATTATAGATTCTATAATTATATAGAAATCATTTAAAAACATGATTTTGATTTCATAATTCTTGAGTTCAAATAAACTGGTATTGTATTCAGTTTGGATAGTTTTTCCGATTTTATAGTGAAACTTCCTTAAGTATATGCAAGTGTAATTTGTAATTATATATCTTTAATAAGAAATGTATAACATATTTATACGTATTTCATGTGTATAAAATAAGTGTAACTACATTTAATAATAAATTAACTATTACTATTGGTTATTTTTGTTGTGTTATTTAGGAATTATTATTAATTTTATCGTAATTCGTTTATTTGCAAAGAAGTTTTAACTGTTTTTTTTTCAGTAAATGGAATGTTTGGAGACAGGGATATTTTCTTCCCTGGTGGCAGCCTTGTATTCCTTTTGGTGTGCAATAGACAATCGTTGAACCATCTCACATTTCTCTATTATTCTCGGGATATTATATTACACTTTTCAATTAAGTCTCTGCATTCGGTAATAAGATATACTACTGATAAAGGGTAATACTATATTAATGTCAAATTTCAGCTCGTTATTAATTTTAAATAGTGTCTCCACCAAATATCTACAAAAAAGAAATGATTGCTAAGTATCAATTGACAGGTAATACTTTAAGTTGCTCATTAAAAAAGTAAAGTTTTTTAATTGTCTCTTATAAAAACACGTAATTTATCAAGGATATTGATGTTGTAACTTTGTCGTATGACTAATCATAAACGGTTTTTGTTTATTTTAGATGATTGTGCTGATTTAGATCAAGAAGAAGAAATCAGTCAATTCGTCTGAGACGATACATCAATATTGCATTCTATATGGCCACTTATATTATAAAATGCATTTCGGCAGGCTGAAAAATAATGATCAATTGGGAACAATGTGGCCATTGGGACCTGATGGAATAATATGTATGCGACGTGCGAAGTGTGAATGCATTCTAATCCACGCGTGTAACTTAGAATGCATTCATGATATGGATTGGAGAAGAAAGTCTCATAGCATCCATTGAGGCCATGAGTATGTAACTCATTCATACTATAGGTATACAAAATGCTAAGTGCATTCTATTTATCCACCTACGGTACGCAATGCATTCATGATAGGGATTGGAGAAGAAATGGTCTGATAGCACTTAATGTGGTCATGGCCCAGTTGTTATCAGACCATACGTATTCAACATTAATTGTATGAGTGCATTCTATTTCTCCAACTATAATACAGAACGCATTTCTGATAAGGAATAGCGGAAGACATGGTCTGATAGCACTTAATGTGGCCATGGTGATGCAATGCTATCAGAGTATACTTATATAACATGTATGGTATGAGTGCATTCTATTTCTCCACCTCTAATACAGAATGCATTTATGATAAGGAATGGAGGAAGACATGGTCTGATAGCACTTAATGTGTCCATGGTTATGCAATGCTATCAACGTATACGTATATAACATGCCTGGTGTGAATGCATTCTATTTCTCCAACTATAATACCAAATGTATTTATGATAAGGAATGGGGAAAGACATGGTCTGATAACACTTAATGTGGCCATGGTGATGCTTTGCTATCAGAGTATACGTATACAACATGCATGGTACGAGTGCATTCTATTTCTTCACCTATAATACCGAATGCATTCAATATAGAGATTGGGGAAGACATGGTCTGATAGGACTTAATGTGGCCATGGTGATGTAATGCTATCAGAGTATACGTATACAACATGCATGGTACGAGTGCATTCTATTTCTTCACCTATAATACCGAATGCATTCAATATAGAGATTGGGGAAGACATGGTTTGATAGCACTTAATGTGGCCATGGTGATGCAATGCTATCAGAGTATACGTACACAACATGCATGGTGTGAATGCATTCTAAACCTCCACCTCTAATACAGAATGCATTTATGATAAGGAATGGGGAAAGACATGGTCTGATAGCACTTAATGTGGCCATGGTGATGCAATGATATCATCGTGTATACGTACACAACATGCATGATGTGAATGCATTCTATTTGTCCACCTTTAATATAGAATGCATATATGATACGAAATGGGGGAAGACATGGTCTGATAGCACTTAATGTGGCCATGGGGATGTAATGCTATCAGAGTATACGTATACAACATGCATGGTACGAGTGCATTCTATTTCATCACCTATAATACCGAATGTATTCTATATAGGGACTGGGGGAGATGATAGAGTTATAGCACAGGATGTGGCCATGGGGATGCAGTGCTATCACAGTATACGTATACAACATGCATGGTGTGAGTGCATTCTATTTCTTCACCTCTAATACAGAATGCATTCAATATAGTGATTGGGGAAAACATGGTCTGATAGCAGTTAATGTGGCCATGTTATGTAATGCTATCAGTGTATACGTATACAATATGCATGGTGTGAGTGCATTCGATTTCTTCACCTCTAATACAGAATGCATTCAATATAGTGATTGGGGAAAACATGGTCTGATAGCACTTAATGTGGCCATGGTTATGTAATGCTATCAGTGTATACGTATACAACATGCATGGTGTGAGTGCATTCTATTTCTTCACCTCTAATACAGAATGCATTCAATATAGTGATTGGGGAAAACATGGTCTGATAGCACTTAACTTGGCCATGGTTATGTAATGCTATCAGTGTATACGTATACAACATGCATGGTGTGAGTGCATTCTATTTCTTCACTTCTAATACAGAATGCATTTAATATAGTGATTGGGGAAAACATGGTTTGATAGCACTTAGTGTGGCCATGTTTATGTAATGCTATCAGTGTATACGTATACAATATGCATGGTGTGAATGCATTCGATTTCTTCACCTCTAATACAGAATGCATTCAATATAGTGATTGTGGAAAGCATGGTCTGATAGCACTTAATGTGGCCATGGTTATGTAATGCTATCAGTGTATACGTATACAACATGCATGGTGTGAGTGCATTCTAAACCTCCACCTCTAATACAGAATGCATTTATGATAACGAATGGGGGAAGACATGGTCTGATAGCACTTAATGTGTCCATGGTTATGTAATGCTATCAGTGTATACGTATACAACATGCATGGTGTGAGTGCATTCTAAACCTCCACCTCTAAAACAGAATGCATTTATGATAACGAATGGGGGAAGACATGGTCTGATAGCACTTAATGTGGCCATGGTTATGTAATGCTATCAGTGTATACGTATACAACATGCATGGTGTGAGTGCATTCTAAACCTCCACCTCTAATACAGAATGCATTTATGATAACGAATGGGGGAAGACATGGTCTGATAGCACTTAATGTGTCCATGGTTATGTAATGCTATCAGTGTATACGTATTCAATATGTATACGAGTGCATTCTTATCAATTTGTACATCACACAGAATGCATTGATGAAATGTTTGCGGGAAGACATAAACATTAACATGCTATCCTAGGTATACGGTTATCGTATAAAAATGGATGGTGTGAGTGCGTTCAATTCCAAGAGAAAACACAGAGTGCACTCATGATAACGATTGGGGGATGACGTTTTATGATAACACGTAATGTTGCCATGGCTATGTATTGCTTAATTTGTGATGATGGCAAAGTAAAATTAATTTATACCTATAACTACCCGTAATGAATCAAGGTTATAATTTTTTTTGATGTATCTCTTTCATAGGACTAATCATAAACGATTTTTGTTTATTTTATACGATTGCTGATATTGGTAACAGACCATTATCCAAGACGGTTCATGAATATTGCATTCTAAATGGCCATTTTCTATATGATCATTTGGGAACAATGTGGCCATGAGGACCGAATGGAATAATGAAATACTATCTCGGTATATATATGCAATGTGCAAAGTGTGAATGCATTCTATTCTACGGGTGCAACTTAGAATGCATTCATGATAGGATTAGAGAAGATGGTCTATTAGCAACCATTGTGGCCAGGAGGATGTAACGCTATACTAGTATACGTATACAACATGCATGGTGTAAGTGCATTCTATTTCTCCACCCACACTACGAAATGTTTCAATATAGAGATTGGTGGAAGACATGGGTTGATAGTACTTAATGTGGCCATGGTGATGTAATGCTATCAAAGTATACAACATGCATGGTGTGACTTCATTCTGTTCCAAGAGTACGTCAGAGAATGAATTCAATATAGAGATTGGGGAAGACATGGTCTGATAGGTCGTTTAATATATGAACCATGTCAATGTAATGCTATCAGAGTATACGTATATAACATGTATGGTATGAGTGCATCCTATTTCTGCACCTATAATACCGAATGCATTTATCATAAGGAATGGGGGAAGACATGGTCTGATAGCACTTAATGTGGCCATGGCGATGCAATGCTATCAGAGTATACGTATACAACATGCATGGTATGAGTGCATTCTTTTCTCCACCTCTAATACCGAATGCATTTATGATAAGGAATGGGGGAAGACATGGTCTGATAGCACTTAATGTGGCCATGGGGATGCAATGCTATCAGAGTATACGTATACAACATGCATGTTGTGAGTGCATTCTATTTCTTCACCTAGAATACAGAATGCATTCTATATAGGGACTGGGGGAAATGATAGTGTTATAGCACAGGATGTGGCCATGGGGATGCAGTGCTATTAGAGTGTAGGTATACAACATGCATGGTGGGAGAGCATTCGATTTCTTCACCTAGAATACAGAATGCATTCTATATAGGGACCGGGGGAAAACTTAGTATGATAGCACACTATGTGGCCATGGTGATGTCGTGCTATCAGAGTATACGTATACAACATGCATGGTGGGAGAGCATTCGATTTCTTCACCTAGAATACAGAATGCATTCTATATAGGGACTGGGGGAAATGATAGTGTTATAGCACAGGATGTGGCCATGGGGATGCAGTGCTATTAGAGTGTAGGTATACAACATGCATGGTGGGAGAGCATTCGATTTCTTCACCTACAATACAGAATGCATTCTATATAGGGACCGGGGGAAAACTTAGTATGATAGCACACTATGTGGCCATGGTGATGTCGTGCTATCAGAGTATACGTATACAACATGCATGGTATGAGTGCATTCTTTTCTCCACCTCTAATACCGAATGCATTTATGATAAGGAATGGGGGAAGACATGGTCTGATAGCACTTAATGTGGCCATGGTGATGCAATGCTATCAGAGTATACGTACACAACATGCATGGTGGGAGTGGATCCTATTTCTTCACCTAGAATACAGAATGTATTCTATATAGGGACTGGGGGAGATGATAGTGTTATAGCACAGGATGTGGCCATGGGGATGCAGTGCTATTAGAGTGTAGGTATACAACATGCATGGTGGGAGTGCATCCTATTTCTTCACCTACAATACAGAATGCATTCTATATAGTGACTGGGGGAGATGATAGAGTTATAGCACAGGATGTGGCATTGGGGATGCAGTGCTATTAGAGTGTAGGTATACAACATGCATGGTGGGAGTGCATCCTATTTCTTCACCTACAATACAGAATGCATTCTATATAGTGACTGGGGGAGATGATAGAGTTATAGCACAGGATGTGGCCATGGGGATGCAGTGCTATTAGAGTGTAGGTATACAACATGCATGGTGGGAGTGCATCCTATTTCTTCACCTAGAATACAGAATGCATTCTATATAGGGACTGGGGGAAATGATAGTGTTATAGCACAGGATGTGGCCATGGGGATGCAGTGCTATTAGAGTGTAGGTATACAACATGCATGGTGGGAGAGCATTCGATTTCTTCACCTACAATACAGAATGCATTCTATATAGGGACTGGGGAAATGATAGTGTTATAGCACAGGATGTGGCCATGGGGATGCAGTGCTATTAGAGTGTAGGTATACAACATGCATGGTGGGAGTGCATCCTATTTCTTCACCTACAATACAGAATGCATTCTATATAGGGACTGGGGGAAATGATAGTGTTATAGCACAGGATGTGGCCATGGGGATGCAGTGCTATTAGAGTGTAGGTATACAACATGCATGGTGGGAGTGCATTCGATTTCTTCACCTACAATACAGAATGCATTCTATATAGTGATTGGGGAAAACATGGTCTGATAGCACTTAATGTGGCCATGGTGATGCAATGCTATCAGAGTATACGTATACAACATGCATGGTGGGAGAGCATTCGATTTCTTCACCTACAATACAGAATGCATTCTATATAGGGACTGGGGGAAATGATAGTGTTATAGCACAGGATGTGGCCATGGGGATGCAGTGCTATTAGAGTGTAGGTATACAACATGCATGGTGGGAGAGCATTCTATTTCTTCACCTACAATACAGAATGCATTCTATATAGTGACTGGGGGAAATGATAGAGTTATAGCACAGGATGTGGCCATGGGGATGCAGTGCTATTAGAGTGTAGGTATACAACATGCATGGTGGGAGATGCATTTGATTTCTTCACCTACAATACAGAATGCATTCTATATAGTGACTGGGGGAAATGATAGTGTTATAGCACAGGATGTGGCCATGGGGATGCAGTGCTATTAGAGTGTAGGTATACAACATGCATGGTGGGAGTGCATCCTATTTCTTCACCTAGAATACAGAATGCATTCTATATAGGGACTGGGGGAAATGATAGTGTTATAGCACAGGATGTGGCCATGGGGATGCAGTGCTATTAGAGTGTAGGTATACAACATGCATGGTGGGAGAGCATTCGATTTCTTCACCTACAATACAGAATGCATTCTATATAGGGACTGGGGGAAATGATAGTGTTATAGCACAGGATGTGGCCATGGGGATGCAGTGCTATTAGAGTGTAGGTATACAACATGCATGGTGGGATGCATTATTTCTTCACCTACAATACAGAATGACATTTATATAGTGACTGGGGAAATCATGTGTTATAGCACAGATGTGGCCATGGGGATGCAAGTGCTATTCAGAGTTAGTATACAACATGCATGGTGGGAGAGCATTCGATTTCTTCACCTAGAATACAGAATGCATTCTATATAGGGACTGGGGGAAATGATAGTTGTTATAGCACATGGATGTGGCCATGGGTGATGCAGTGCTATTAGAGTGTAGGTATACAACATGCATGGTGGGAGTGCATTTATTTCTTCACCTACAATACAGAATGCATTCTATATAGTGACTGGGGAATACTGATAGTCTTATAGCACTAGGATGTGGCCATGGGATGCATGCTATAGAGTGTAGGTATACAAATGCATGGTGGGAGAGCATTCGATTTCTTCACCTACAATACAGAATGCATTCTATATAGGGACTGGGGGAAATGATAGTGTTATAGCACAGATGTGGCCATGGGGATGCGTGCTATTAGAGTTAGGTATACAACATGCATGGTGGGAGATCCATTGATTTCTTCACCTAAAATACAGAATGCATTCTATATAGGGACTGGGGGAAAGATAGTGTTATAGCACAGATGTGGCCATGGGATGCAGTGCTATTAGAGTTAGGTATACAACATGCATGGTGGGAGATGCATTCGATTTGTTCACTACAATACAGAATGCATTCTATATAGGGACTGGGGAAATGATAGTGTTATAGCACAGGATGTGGCCATGGGGATGCAGTGTATTAGAGTGTAGGTATACAACATGCATGGTGGGAATGCATTCATATTTCTTCACCTGACAATACAGAATGCATTTATATATTGGGAAACTGGTGAAATGTTGTATAGCACAGGATGTGGCATGGGGATGCGTGCTATTAGAGTTAGGTATACAACATGCATGGGGGAAGCAGTTCGATTTACTTGCACCTACAATACAGTAATGCATTCTATTATAGGACTGGGGGAAAATGATAGTGTTATAGCACAGGTGTTGGCTATGGGGATGCAGTGTTTAATGTAGGTTACAACATGATGTGGGATGCCACTTAATTTCTTCACCTAAATACAGAATGCATTCTATATAGGGACTGGGGGAAATGATAGTGTATTAGCACAGGTATGTGGCCATGGGGTATGCAGTGTATTAGAGTGTAGGTATACAACATTGCATGGTGGAGAGCATTCGATTTCTTCACCTACAATACAGAATGCTTGTGTATATGACTGTAGGATAAACATTAGTATTATAGCACACTATGTTGGCCATGGTGATGTCTGCTATAGAGTATAGTATACAACATGCATGGTGTGAATGCATTTATTTCATTCACCTACAATACAGAATGCATTCTATATAGGATTGGGGGAAAAGTATGTGTTTATAGCACACATGAACAACTTGGGTTTATAGGGGGGAGTGTGTTTAAATGCATGTGGGAATTGGAGATGGAATTGGTACAGGGATGCTGAGAAATTCTACTTTTAGGGTTTATCCTGTTGAATTATGTGTATGAAATTGAGGGAATCTCACTGAGTAAGTAGTAAACACTACACCAAACTAGTGCATCTTAGCCTTTCGTGCACCACATACGAGAAATGCATTTATTACTAATTGGACAAAATAATTTTTAGATATTATTGTCTATTCGGTTGATTGAAGTTTCTACGATTATATTAATTAAAATTTAATGTCGATAATATATCAATATATATTCATTAAAAGGTCTTGTTACCTGTATTATGTATTTATAATATTTATGAAAATTTTATAGTATTTTTCAAATGAATTTTTAATAATCCTTATTATTAAAATAATTATAAACGACTAGTTACATGCGTGTAATTCATTTTTTTTAAAATTAGCATTTCAAATTTATATTTCAAGTTGATTTCATAGACAATGGGACAATAGATTAGAAGAATATGTTATTAGTTTTGTTAGAAATGAACGAAGTTTTTTTAAGTTTTTAAATGTAGTAGGGATGTGGAGAGGTAAGGAAGGGATGCTGGTTCTTATTTTTTTTTTTTTTTTTAATATTTGAGGGTAACCCTAGCAGTACGTAATAAAAAAAAATATGCTCTAAGGCCTTTCGTGAACACATCGTCAGAGAGAGCAAGTGAACTAAAAAAAATAATAAATACTTGTTAACCTGGTTGATTGAAGTTTCTAGAATCGTTGGTAACCCTGAATGTGTTTAATGATGAAGCCTTCAACTGTTTAATTACTCCACTAATTAAAACTTCATCCAATTTATACAACCCTAGGATATTGTTCATTAATTTCTCATAAAAGTTCTTTATGAGTGCACTTTCCACAATATTTCTTCTTCTTTCCGAAGACACAAATATTAATTCTTTTGCTTCATTCATAAATTTGTATTTATTATTTTTTAGTTCACTTGCTCTCTGACGATGTGTTGACGAAAGGCCTTGGAGCATTGTTTACAAATTTGTTTTAGTATATATTGGAGGCAGTTCAATATTAGGAAGTAAATCTAGGTCATCTGTTTTCTCTAAATTATTTATTTTATAATATATAATTCTTAGTTTAATATCCCGTCTATCGTTTTAGTATGTATTATATATAAATATGGTTTCGTTTTAAACTATTCCGCATTTTAAGTAAACTATTTAAAACAATAGCACATGTTTTTATATATTTCAACATACCAGTCGAAAACAAATGAGAAATCACAGGTTACTTGGCAGCACAATTCTGCCTACTCTTTCTTTAAGAATATCAAAATACTTAGTCCAGTAACATTAAAATATTCTAAAACATTGAAACATTATATTAAAAGTAATCGTTTCTCGTTAATTTATTTATTAAGGAAAAAGTTATCGAGAGGGAGCCCTGGTCAGAGCTGAACTTAATAATTGATATTTTGTATCCGACCCCAACGTAATCATTGTCATTTTGGGCCCGGCTAGAACGATGGATTGTCTATTTGTGGTCGGGGCCGACTGACACGAACGTAATGATTGTCATTTTTGACCCAACCCCAACGTAATGATTGTCATTTTGGGCCCGGCCCCAACGTAATTATTGTCATTTTTGACCCAACCCCAACGAAATGATTGTCATTTTGGGCCCGACTAGAACGATGGATTGTCCATTTGGGGTCGGGGCCGACACGACACGAACGTAATGATTGTCATTTTTGACCCAACCCCAACGCAATGATTGTCATTTTGGGCCCGACTAGAACGATGGATTGTCCATTTGGGGTCGGGGCCGACTGACACGAACGTAATGATTGTCATTTTTGACCCAACCCCAACGCAATGATTGTCATTTTAGGCCCAGCCCCAACGTAATGATTGTCATTTTGGTCCGACTGGAGCGTATAAATTATCATTTTGGGCCAGAGCCGACCCGATCCGAACGTAAATATTGTCATTTTCTGCCCTATCCTAACTTAAGAAATTGACATTTCTGTCTCGACCCCAACGTAATTATTGTCATTTTAGACCCGACTGGAAAGTATAGATGGTCATTTTAAGCCGGGGCCGACCCGACCCGAATTTAATGATATGTTTTTATGGGCCCGAACTGAATTTAAGAAATGACATTTTGGTCCCGGCCCCAACATAATGATTGTAATATTGGGTCCGCCTGGAACGTGTAGATTGTCATTGTGGGCCCGACTGGAACGTATAGATTGTCATTTATTTTTTCCGGGGCTGACATGACCCGAACGTAATGAATTTCATTCTGTGCCCCAGTGGAAAGATAAATTGTCCTTTTGGGCCAGGGCCAACCCTACCCGAACGTAATGATTGTCATTTTGGCCCGACTGGAACGAATAAATTATCATTTTGGGCCAGGGCTGACCCGACCCGAACGTAATTATTGTAATTTTGGGCTCGACTGGAACGTATAGATTGTCTATATTAGAAATAGGTAAAACCGTCATACCTCGTAAGATGATCATGGAATTGGAGCGCTTTCGGACGATGTCCATCTTCGATTGCAACAAACCTACTGAGCTCTTATTATAAATATATGCATATTGTTAATACCACTGAGGTGGTTAGAGGTGGTTGGTGGTCGGGTTATTATAAACCCAAACTAGATAATAACTAAAAACTAAAAATCAAAATAACTAAATAAAATCAAAATAATATGAGGATAATAGTGTACTTGACAGATAACTAACCCTTTATAAAACAGCTCAGTAGGTTTATTGTGATCGAAGATGGACAACGTCCGAAAGCGCTCCAACTCCACAATCATCTTTACGAGGTATGACAGTTTTACCTATTTCAAATATAAATCATACTAACCTCATTGGTATTAACAATATGCATGTATAGATTTTCATTTTGGGCCGTGGCCGACCCGACCCGAACGTAATGATTGACATTTCTTACCCGACTCGAACGTAATGATTGACATTTCTTACCCGACTCGAACGTAATGATTGACGTGTCTTACCAGACCCGAAAGTAATGATTGACATTTCTTACCAGACTCGAACATAATGTAATGATTGACATTTCTTACCAGACTCGAACATAATGTAATGATTGACGTTTCTTACCCGACCCTAACGTAATGATTGATATTTCTTACCCGACTCAAACGTAATGATTGACATTTCTTACCCGACTCGAACGTAATGATTGACGTTTCTTACCCGACCCGAACGTAATGATTGACATTTCTTACCCGACTCGAACGTAATGATTGACGTTTCTTACCCGACCCGAACATAATGATATGACATTTCTTACCCGACCCGAAAGTAATGATTGACATTTCTTACCATACCTGAACGTAATGATTGAGATTTCTTACCCGACTCGAACGTAATGATTGGCGTTTCTTACCCGACCCTAACGTAATGATTGATATTTCTTACCCGACTCGAACGTGATGATTGACATTTCTTACCCGACTCGAACGTAATGATTGACATTTCTTACCCGACTCGAACGTAATGATTGACGTTTCTTACCCGACCCGAACGTAATGATTGACATTTCTTACCCGACTGGAACGTAATGATTGACGTTTCTTACCCGACCCGAACATAATGATTGACATTTCTTACCCGACCCAGCACGAATTCTATTCTTGCTAACGATCTTACCTTTAAATGTAATAACATTTTTACATAAATTTGGTTAGTATACGATTGCAATGTTTGATTCATACTTGACATGAGAATAGCACCAGTTTATAATTCCAGCAGCGCGCATTAGTCAGTTTTGTATACCAGTCTGTTAAAACTCTTCTCTCTCCTGACGACGACTCATACCGAACATTAGCAAATGTTATCCATTACTGGCACAAATCCATAGTTATGTCTTATTTTTCAACAAATTCTCCCATTTTTGACTGAGAGTGGAAAGTACTCAGGATCTTTGGCCTTTGGCTACCTTCCCCCTACTTTTTCCAGTAATACACTATTTATTAGGAATTTCTCCTAAATGAATACAATATTTTTTTTATCATCTTTATTTACAAATATACAACTACGCATATTATGCGTAACAAGCATATTTAGTAATAGATTACACAATGACATCGATGCACATGAGCAAAGAATGAAACCCACTGGTTCAACTTCTCACTTTGGGTTTTTTATTTATTTTTTTTTTTAGTATATTATTGTAATAGCAGATCCCTGGGTCATTTTCTCTTCGGTCGTCTTGGGGGATTCTGGGAAGGTGAGGAGGAAGCAAGGATTCGTACAAATGGATTTGGGTGAGAGGAAAGGTTCTTGTGAAATGACCTATAACGATCAGAGGCAAGGTTTTGGATGAATGGAATTTTTAGGTCTTTATGAAGGGTGTAGTTTTTGACGTAATACGGAGCATTTGTGATAGTGCGGAGGATTTTAGATTGCAATGATTGTATTCTATGAATATTGGATGGTTTTGCACAACCCCATAGTTCAAGTCCGTAAGTCCAGATCGGTCGCAGTAATGTTTTGTATAGACAATATTTTAAAATATATAAAGAAACGAGGTGTAATTTTAAATTTCCTCTAGCTTGATTCAAAGTGGAACGACGGTCTGTTCTATTACTTTTATTAAAGTCATTTTTATTTTTCAGTATCTTCAAATCTTTTAATTCGTCTTAATTTTAAAATAAAACATAAAATATATAATGTATATTAAGCATTTATAAATAAAAGCGTATTCTTACAGTACTTGAATAACTAACAATAAGGTTTTACTTAGTTTTTGTCACTGACGTTAAAAATAGGCTAAAAATAAAATTTTCAATAAAATCGTATTTGCTTAGTTACTGAATATTTTTTTTTCTAAGTCCCATAATTGAATAATGGAATGTTACCTATTACAATGTACCGGGTGCGTAATTTTACCAAGGCTCTAAAACTAAAAATCTAAATTTTTCTTATGTTTTTTTTTTATCTTTCTATAAATAGCCTTTTTATGATAATTTATTTTGTTAACTGTACAATAATTTTTCTAAAACTATATTTTTTTATATAATTTTTGTTCAATTAATTCTCTGTCCCAAAATATTTAAAATGAAATGAAATTTCCACGACAGTTCTTGTATATTACATTATATACATTATTATAATATATATATATACACACTTTAACACAGAGAAAAGAACACAGAAAGACACTACAGAACTCACTTCGATATTTCGAAGTGAGTTCTGTAGTGTCTTTCTGTGTTCTTTTCTCTGTGTTAAAGTGTTTATTGTCCACACGGACCTTTCATTTTATTTCGAATATATATATATATAATATATATATATATATATATATATAGTTCAATATAGACAAAGAACATAGAGAAATCAAAAGAACACACTTACAGTCTCTAATTTTTGGTTTGAACCGTCTTCAGGAGAAATAAGAGAGGGAAACCAAGCGCGCACTGGTTCAGTGACGGTTGGAGACCCTGTCAAACCGAAAATTAGAGACTGTAAGTGTGTTCTTTTGATTTCTCTATGTTTCTTTGTCTGTATAAGTAAGGAAACACACTCACAGACTCAATTTTTCGGGTAATCGGTCTTCAGGAGAAAAGTGAAAGGGAGACGAAGCACGTTGTAAACGCAACGGCAAGTAACCAACCATTGACTCAACGAGTAACCATTTTGAACTCGTATTGTCTACAGTTTGGATCGTGTTTGGTTTTATTGAGTGAAATATATATATACTGAGTTGGTTTTGTCCCAACTTAATTGGGTATTTGACTCTGACGAAGACCGCTTGTTATGGTTAAAAGATTTTTGTCTTGTTTTCCCATTTCATATTGTGGTTTGATAATTGTTATATATATATATATACTTTTTCGTTAGAAATACGATCCAAAACGGACAAATTTAGTTCAATATAGACAAAGAAACATAGAGAAATCAAAAGAACACACTTACAGTCTCTAATTTTCGGTTTGAACCGTCTTCAGGAGAAATATGAGAGGGAAACTAAGCGCGTGGTTTCCCTCTCTTATCTCTCTCTAGAAGACGGTTCAAACCGAAAATTAGAGACTGTAAGTGTGTTCTTTTGATTTCTCTATTTTTCTTTGTCTATATTGAACTATATATATATAGGTAGGTTTTGTTTTTGAGGGCTAAGTCTTATAAATGAAAGTACTCCTTCCTAAGTTTTGTGAGAGGTCAAGAACAATTTTTGAGAATATATATATATATATATTTATATATTGGTGTAAATCGGCAGCAAATATTGTATGCAGGTATAGTTAAAAGTAGCAGCAGCTTCTGCTCTCACGACTTCTGAGCTGGTGGCCTCGATCTTGCTGGCGATTTTTCTCTCTTCAATGTTGAAGCTCTACATTAATTGTCCAAGGTTCATCAATTCATGCGAGCATTCGACCATTTCCGTTGGTCAACGTCAGGTAAATTTTGTGGTTAGGGCTGGGATAAGAAGGAGAGAATTTGGGAAGTTGGAAGATAGTAAAACGAAGATGGTCAGACCCAGTCCCTGATCACCTTCTCCTCTTTCGTTTGTCCCTGCATATAGCAGGTTAACAGGGTAGCCTCGCGAAGGCCGAAAGTCGGAGTTGAGTGTTTGAGGCTGTTAAAGGCGCTTAATCACTCCATTACTATCTCAGTTAGGCAATAATGAGGTATTATTGATTACTGAGGCTTCACCCAAGGAGTCATCGCTTCTAAATCCCGAGGCATAGCCGATGAATTAATTAATACGTATTATTCTCTTGAAAATAAAATAATTTTATTGTAGTCAACATTTCACAAACAGTGTTAAAATGCTGGAACATAAAAACAATGCATACGTATACCAGTGTTACCAACATAAAATAAAAAAAAATTAAATAAAATCAATAAATATATTAGTTATAATAATTACAAAGCTAAACAAAATTTTTTTATCTTTATCAAAATTTGTAAAGAATATTAGATATGAACCAATTTTCATATAGGTGCAAACCTGCTATCAATTATTTATTAACTTCTATTTTAACAAATTGTTTCTGTTATATCTTATAGGTAACTTAGCCTACGTTATAGTGAATTTGAAATTCTCATCTTTATAGTGTCCGTTTGAGTTCAGTTCATTTTTATTAATTTAATTTAAGTTTTTCAGTGTTTATTAACAACTTTAGACTGGTTCAACGTAAATTTATAGATTTATTGTATGAATATGATAAAAAACAAATACAATACCGTGCTATTTGTTATAGTATTGTATTAATATATTTTGGAAAATTTAAAAAAATTTATTTCTAACACAAAATAAAGTATAATATGAAAATTTACATAGCGTTTTCAATACTTAGTATTCTTGTTTAGGTTTTCATCTCAACGTCTTGAGATGTTAACATGAACAGGAGCACTGACTATGAGTTCAAAAGTCGTTGATAGATTTTACAGACCCTACCTAACACTCTCTAACCGTCACTCCGCAAGTGCGCTTGGTGTCCCCTATCTCAACTCTCCTGATAAAGGTTCAACCGAAAATTAGAGACAGTAAGTGTCTGTGCTTCTTTGTTCTGCGTCTGTGATATACCGTAAAATGTATATATACATATATATGTGTACACAATTAAAAGAAACGGTCCAGTCGACTTTTTTAAATAAAATAAATTCGAAACGAAGGAAAGACACTGACATAACTCACATCGATATATCGATGTGAGTTATATCTGTGTCTTCTGTGTGTTTCCTTCGTTTTGAATTTATTTTATATATATATATATATATACATTTCACGGTAAATCACAGAATATATAATATATATACGTTTATACGTATAGACTGGGAACTGAGTTGGCCTTTTGACTCTGTCGAAGACCGCTTGTTACGGTTGAAAGAACATAGTGTTGTTTTCCCATTTTCTTATTGTGGTTTGATCATTGATTGTTATTTCACGTGTTTATGTGAAATCCTTATATATATATATATATATATATATATATATATATATATAATATTGTTATTAAAATAAGCAGCAACTTCTGCATTGACCAATTTCTTGTTGACACTCTCTAGTTTTCGTATCACTTTGCGGTGAGACTCTGGTAGCTTCCAAAGAATGTTAGCGAAAGTCATTAACACACACAATAAACTTGAGGTGGTGAACCAGGAAAACACTTGAATAAACAACTTTTTTTTTTAAAAAATAGTTTTCGTGGTTCACCTCAAGTTTATTTTGTGCGTTATTGTCTTTCGCTAACCTTCTTTGGAAGCTACCAGAGTCTCACCGCAAAGTGATACGAAAACTAGAGAGTGTCAATAAGAAATTGGTCAATGCAGGAGCTGCTGCTTATTTTAATAACATATGCGTAAGGGAAGACCTGCTGCTATTGTACACAATATATATATATATATATATTAATATATATATATATATATATATATATATATAATTAAAGTTACAGCTAGAGAACACAAGAAAAAGGACGAACACTCACGAATCTCGATTATTTCGGCGTCTTGCCGTCTTCAGGAGAGTAGAAAGAAAGAAAATAAAATAAAAGGAGAAAGAATGAAGGAACGGAGACGTAAATGCGTCCACTGGCCGATGTAAACTGGCGCGATACAATGACACGCAGTGCAGCCACCTTACCAACGTGAACCAGTGTAGGCTGTGAGTTAAAAAAATTATAAAAGTGATATTTAAGTAAAAGGGAGGAGAAAAGTAAAAAAGAGAAAGGAAAGGAAAAAAACATAAAACTAACTAAAATTAAACGAGAAAAAAAATAAATGAATGAATAAATAAATAAAAATAAAAATAAAATAAAAAATCATCTGGTTAAATTTAGACCAGGGGAATTTCTTGCACCCAATAACCAAATGAAGGCTTCCTCAGAAGCCCTCAGAGTGGTCTGGGTGTCATCATTTGAGAGTTTTCTTAATATTTTAACCCTGAAGCAATCGTTGAAGGGAAGGTTATGGAGATTGGCGTGGGTGGCAACAGGCAGCTGCTTGCGTTGACCAACAGATGACCTGTGACCATTCATACGGAGGCTAAGTGACGTGGAAGTCAGGCCCACGTAGAATGAGTCACATTGTGTGCAGTCCAGACGATAAACACAATTGCTGGAAGTGCAAGAACTAGCAAAGGAGAGAGGGTATGAATGGTTGTTCACTGTCGAAATGAAATGGCTGTCAGGATTGATGATGGGACGGGTGAGGCATTTCCTTCTGCCACATTGCTTTGTGCCAAAAGTGTCAGGTGCAGGCCTGGAGCGTTTAAAACTTCTATGGGAGAAGATATTGCCCAGAGTGGGGGGTCGTCTAAAGGAAATCCGGGGTGATTTGGTGAAAATATTGGAAGTGGTCGGAGAGGATGACAGGAGAGGGAAGAGTTCCTTGATGACTAAGCGTAACTTATTAATTGTGGGAAAGTATGTGGTGGTGAGGAAGGGGCTATTATTATCGGAAATGCAATTATTTCGAGGTGTATGAATGATTCCAGCCGGGATGATACGCTTGTCAAGAAGATGTTGGGGGTAGCCACGTTCAAGAAATTTATTTTTCAGTTGACTAATCTGGTGTCGTTTGTCCTGAATATTGCTACAAATTCTATGGATACGATGTGAAAGGGAACGTGGAATAGACTTCATAATGTGTGGCGGGTGACAACTGCTGAAATGGAGATATTGTTGGGGATTGGTTGGCTTTGTGTATATGGAGGTGACCAAACTACCTTTGTCTATGGTGATATTAACATCTAAAAAGGTTATAGCTTTATCAGAAACGGAGTGAGTGAATGAGATGGAGGGGGAAAAATGTTCAAATGAGTTGATAAAAAAGGTCAAATTGGCTTCCCCTTGGGGCCATATAAAAAAGATGTCATCTATGTAACGGGTATAGAGAAGGGGCAAGAGAGAGCAGGTATTGAGAAAGGCCTGTTCTAGCTTTGCCATGAACAGACATGCGAAAGATGGGGCCATACTAGTTCCCATTGCTGTACCTCTGACTTGGAGATAGTATGTATCATCAAACACGAAGGCATTGTGTTTGAGGACAAACTCGGAAAGCTGTAGGATAAAATCAGTGGAAGGGGATATATATCCCCTTATATATATATATATATATATATATATTAGTGTATTAGGGGAGCAGGTCTTCATCCATACAAGTTTTATTAAAACCTAATTTATTTTATTAAATAAATTAGTTATTTCTAATTTCTCGAAATAACTAATGACTCGCAAAATTGAGAAACAAATACTTCTGCCTATGCAAAAGGTTTTAAATAAAAGTCGAAACTTTGGCAATGAGAGTTTAATTTGAACCTGAAGAACTGTCCGAGTCCTATATATATATATATATATATATATATATATATATATATATTATATATAACATATATCAATGATCAAACCAATATATGAAATAAGAAAACAAGTCTAAGATCTTTCAACCGTAACATGCGGTCTTCGTCAGAGTCAAAAACCCAATTGAGCTGGGAAAAAACCTACTCAGTATATATATATTTCTCATAAACACGTGAAATAACCATCAAATGATCAAACCACAATATGAAAAGGAAAAACAAGCCTAAGATCTTTCAACCGTAACAAGCGGTCTTCGTCAGAGTCAATAACCGAATTTATCGTCAGAGGGATACAATTTATAAAGATATGCATAAGCGAATGTCTGCTTCTGAAATACACGAATATATATGTATATATATATATATATATAAATATATTATATGAGTTTGTAAGTGTGTTTCCTTACTCTGTGTGTTACTATTCTTGAGTTTTGAATTCTTATATATATATATATATATGTATGTATGTGTGTGTGTGTATGTGTACATTAATTAAAATCAAAGTTGCACAGTGATACACAACGGCTACCATTTAATCTTTGTTCTTATTTGCTATTGTTGTTTAAACGTAGTTTATATATGAATGATCAAACCACAATAAGAAATGGGAAAACAGGACTAAGATTTTTCAACCGTAACAAGCGGTCTTCGTCAGAGTCAATAACCCAAGTGAAACACTAGATGCAAAAAACATCTGATGAGGGGTTGAGAAGAGTGGGGTTGAAGAGCGTTTTGACTCTGACGAAGACCGCTTGTTCCGGTTGAGTCATCTTAGTCTTGTTTTCCCATTTCATATCGTTGTTTGATCATTGATGGTTATTTCACGTGTTAATGTGAATTCGTTTTATCAATGATATATATATATATATATATATATATATATAAGATTTCACATAAACACGTGAAATAACAATCAATGATCAAACCACATTAAGAAATGGGAAAACAAAACTAAGATCTTTTAACAGTAACCAGCAGTCTTCGTCAGAGTCATAAACCCAACGGAGTTTTTGACTCAACAACCCAACTGGGTTTTTGATTCAAAAACCTTGCTCAGTTCGGTTTTGACTCTGACGAAGACTGCTTGTTCCTGTTGAAAGATCTTAATCTTGTTTTCCAATTTTTTTATTGTAGTTTGATCTGTGATATATATATATATATATATATATATATATATATATATATATATATATTTATATATACATATAGAGGAGTAAGTAATTTTTCGTTATATGGGATTGGGGAAAGAATCGTGGATAGAGTAGATCATATAGGTATTACGGTGATCAGTGTATGCCAACAAAAATATTTGTAGTTTTCGCTCTTGTTTATTTGTTTTTAATAAGTTTAATGTCCTAAGTAATATTTACAAAGTTATCCTTATACAATTTAAAATATATTTTTTTTATATAATAATTTTTATGTATGTATCTGACCCGTGTAAGTGATAATGAAAACATCTTTATTGGAATGTCCTATTTAAATGTTTAGCAGTTGCCAATTTATTTTAATACTATATATATACATATACTTTTAAAAAATAGAGAACCCCTTATGACGACTATATTTCGACTGTTTTTCAGTGTTGCTTTAAAAAATTATTGTTACGGTAATAAGAGAAAAGCCAACTTAATATATATATATATTTATATATATATATATATATATATATATATATATATATATATATATATATATTCACTGATAAAACGAAATACGATCCAAACTGGACACAATACGAGTTCGAGATTAACAAAGAGCAACACACAAAGTAGGGAAACACACTTACAGACTCAAATTTTCGGGTAATCCGTCTTCAGGAGAAAAGAGAATGGGAGACCAAGCACGTTGTAGACGCAACGGCAAGTAACCCAAACGGCAAGTAACGTTACTTGCCGTTGCGTCTACAACGTGCTTGGTCTCCCATTCTCTTTTCTCCTGAAGACGGATTAACCGAAAATTTGAGTCTGTAAGTGTGTTCCCTACTTTGTGTGTTGCTCTTTGTTAATCTTGAACTCGTATATATATATATATATATATATATATATATATATATATGATCAAACCACAATAAGAAATGGGAAAACAAGACTAAGATCTTTCAACCGTAACAAGCGGTCTTCGTCAGAGTCAAAAACCCAACTGAGGGTTTTTGAAACCCTCAGTTTCAAACCCAACTCAGTTGGGTTTTTGACTCTGACGAAGACCGCTTGTTACGGTTGAAAGATCTTAGTCTTGTTTTCCCATTTCTTATTGTGGTTTGATCATTGATTGTTGTTTCACGTGTTTATGTGAAATCTTTTTATATATATATATATATTATATATTATATTATTATATACTTTATTATACTTTATTTTTATTTATTATACTTTATTATATATATACTTTATAAGTATATAAGTAATATGTAATCTAAGTATATATATATACTTTATTATATATATTATATATATATATATATATATATATATATATATATATATATATATATACAATAAAATAAATGGTCCAGTGGACTTTTTTAAATAAAATAAATTCAAAACGAAGGAAAGACACAGACATAGCTCACATCGATATTTCGACCATCGTCGTCATCAGGAGGTGTGAAGAGCGAATAGCGATGAGTCCTGCAGAAGACGCCGCCCTGTCTTCCTGCGGGACTCTTCGCTCTTCGCTTTTCACACCTCCTGATGACGACGATGGTCGAAATATCGATGTGAGTTATATCTGTGTCTTTCTGTGTGTTTCCTTCGTTTTGAATTTATTTTATTATATATATATATATATATATATATATATATATATATATATAATATTATATATATATATATATATAAATATACGTTTTCGATGAAAATACGATCCGAAATGGACAAATATGGTTCAATGTATATAAAGATACATAGGGAAATTAAAAACACACTTACAGCAGTATGGGTCTCCAATCGTCTCTGTACCAGTACGCTTGGTTTCCCTCTCATATCTCTCCTGAAGACGGTTCAACCGAAAATTATAGACTGTAAGTGTGTTTTTTTAATTTCTCTATGTTTCTTTATGTGCATTGAAATATATATATTTATATATCATTTATCACAGCAGAATATGAAGTGGGAAAACAAGACTAAGTCTCAAGACTAAAATTTTAGTTGGGTTTTTGACTCTGACGAAGGCCGTTGGTTACGGTTAGATGGTCTATGCCTTGTTTCCCCATTTGCTATTGTGGTTCGATCACTGATTATTATTTCACGTGTTTTCACGCATGTGAAATCTTTCTATTTATTGAAAATTTCAACAACAACTGTTGTTTGAGTGAACACGTGACACTCATAGCCAAAGCCTGTCTATCTATGGAAAAGGTTTTAAATATAAACTGAAACGTTGGCAATGAGAGTTTAATTTGAACTTGAAGATCTGATCGAGTCCCAATAAACTTAAGGTTTGTTTGTATTCCTCGTTCGATACTTCTATGAAGATTTATATATATATATATATATATATATATATATATATATATATATATAATATATATAAATCAATGATAAAACCACAATAAGAAATGGGAAAACAAGAGTAAGATCAAAACCCAACTGTTGAGTTTTTGACTCTGACGAAGACCGCTTGTTACGGTTGAAAGATCTTAGTCTTGTTTTCCCATTTCTTATTGCGGTTTTATCTTTGATTGTTGTTTCACGTGTTCATGTGAAATCTTTTTATTTATATATGAATATTATATATAATATTTGAATATATTATATATATTTTAAATATATATAATATATGAATGTTATGCGTAGCTGCAGAAACTGTTTAATGTTTCTTCTATCAATATCTCCGATGAAATCAAGAAGAACGTCTCCTTGCATATATATATATATATATATATATATATATATATATATAATAATATATATATAATCAAAAGATTTCACATAAGCACGTGAAATAACAATCAATGATCAAACCAGAATAAGAAAATGGGAAAACAAGACTAAGATCTTTCAGCTGTAACAAGCAAACTTCGTCAGAGTCAAAAACCCAACTTAGTTGTGTTCTTATTGTGGTTTGATCACACATTTATATATATATATATATATATATATATATATATATGGTATATAACGGGTTACAGGAGAGTTCAGAGAGGGGACACCAAGCGCACTTGTGTCACTTGAGGTGACGGTTGGGGACGGTCTGCATATAAAACTTTGGTCATAACTTTATTATATTCAAAACATCACATCAAAGCACTAGGGGGTCTTTGGCCTTGTTTTTCTCCGCTCTACAGGATTTGTTCTAGATGGCCTACATTTAGCTCCGTGTATTTCTTGTGATGCAGCACAAAGTTCATGATGTTCTTACAGACTGAATTAGTAATGCCTCTCATCTCCTCTCTGATGGCTTCTTTTGTGTTCCAGTGATGCTTTCGTGTTTCCCTGCGTAGACTTTGTCCTTAAGATAGCTCCAAGGAAAAAAAAAAATCTGGAAGTGCTTAGGTCCGGGTTATGGGATGCCCACTCAAAATCAGTCTTGAAACACTAACCACTTGGCTTCCGAAGTTCTCTTTCAGTCAATCACGAGACAGGTTTGAGGTGTGAGAACTTGCTCCGTCTTGCTGGAACCAGAACTTGCTCATGAGCGACGGGTAGAGAGTCTGGAGCTCACTTTTGAAGTGAATAAATAAAGGAGATATCACATAAAGTGTACACGGGTCCGTTTTCTTGGGTCACCCTCTAGTACATAAAATAAATAAATAAATATTATTTAAAAATAAATATATAAATAAAAATAAGTAAATAAATAAATAAAAATAAGTAAATAAATAAATAAAAATAAGTAAATAAATAAAAATAAATAAATAAAAATTAATAAATAAAAATAAATAAATAAAAAATAAATAAATTCTAATTCTTTACTGTTTTTTTCTAGGTATTAAAAAATATTTCAGTTGAAAAAAAAAATAAAATAATAAAAATTATTTTCAATTCCTTATCACGATTTTCATTTCTGAAGAATGAAAAAAAAAAACATTTAGAATTTCATTAAAATTGAACAGAAAATAATATAAGACAATATTGTTGAACTTCTCACCTGTACTCACTCCTATTATAATATTTCATAAATTACCAAAAGATTTAAAATTTTCCATTACCTTACGCGATTTCAGAATATATTTCAAATTTCAATATTTCAAATATATTTTAATATTTCAATAAAATTCAATATTTCAAATTGAAGCAAATTAAAAGTAAATAATTGGAATGGATTGTATTAGAATATAATTATAAAAAAAATATATTATTTTAATACTTAAACTGATGATTTATAAAGTATTTCAATGTTTTTTTTTTATTTTTGATGAATAAAAAAAAAATATCTGAAATATTTTTAAAGATTTGAGTTATATATATTATTGGAATCTATCTGAATTAATTAAATTTGATCCTGTTGTGCGTTGTTTTCGATGGCTCTGGATTGTCTTATTTTTCTTGTTATTTTATTAAATTTTGGTGGATTGAAATTATTATTTATTTAACTAGAATATTGAGACAATATATATGTATCTTGGAATAAGAGACATATAGAGATTTTAGTGTAGTTATTGATATGATATTATCAACCGTTATATCTCGTCCATCCGGTTTCCGTGTTGGGTATTGCCAGGAAATAAGATGTGGTTTTTAAGTGGGTCGGTACCCCCAACCCCACATACCCTAAGCAAGACGTCTTGCTAAGGGATCTGATGAACAGATTTTTCCACATCCTACGACGAAAAAAAAAAAATATCTCGTCTATCGCTGGTGAAGTCGCCCAACCGGTTTTGCAATGGCATCATCAATGGGACTGTATCATCAGATTGCTTTTGATGATGCAGCCTGTGTGAAACCGGTCGGGCGACTTCAGCGATAGACGAGGTATGACGGTTGATAATGATATCTTTTTTATGACCCTCATTGGCACTAAAATGTGCATAGAGTTATTGATACAATTGAGATAGGGAAAATTATGGAGTGGGGTCAAACGACCTGTCGAAGTGACGTTTGTGCGAAATAGACTTGTGATGTTTTCCTTCTAGGTTAAACTTTGTCCTATTCTAGTGGTCGACTGTTTTCCATCGCACACGACTAGCTGAAGAGATTTGAAAGATTGAAACAACTCTGAAACACGACATGACCAATGTTATGTTTCTGACCACTTTCAAAGGATATCTCTGATATCTTTCTTCCACTTTGCTTCGATTTCTCGGATCTGTTCAGGCAGGATTCTCTGATGGCATAAAAGCCGACCACTAGGCTAGGGAGATAATGTTTAGAATAGACGGAAAACGTCGTTTTAACAAGTCTGTTTCGGACAAGCAACGTTATTTGGACAAGTCGTTTGACAGAATTTCTGAACTTGCTGAAGGAAACAATCGTTCGCCAACCGTTGCTTAATGCCGATCTTGGAAATGAACTTCAGGAAGACAGTCTATATGGGTTATCGGTTGAGAGCACGGAGAGCCAAAACCCGTTTGATTAATGCTGATCTTGTAAATGAACTTCAAGAAGGCAGTCTATATGGGTTATCGGTTGAGAGCACAGAGAGCCAAAACCTGTTGCTTAATGACGATCTTATAAGTGAACTTCAAGGAGGCAGTCTATATGGGTTATCGGTTGAGAGCACGGAGAGCCAAAACCCGTTTGATTAATGCTGATCTTGTAAATGAACTTCAAGAAGGCAGTCTATATGGGTTATCGGTTGAGAGCACAGAGAGCCAAAACCTGTTGCTTAATGACGATCTTATAAGTGAACTTCAAGGAGGCAGTCTATATGGGTTATCGGTTGAGTGCACGGAGAGCCAAAACCCGTTTGCTTAATACTGATCCTGTAAATGAACTTCAAGAGGGCAGTCTATATGGGTTATCGGTTGAGAGCTCAGAGAGCCAAAACCCGTTGCTTAATGCCGATGTTCTAAATGCACTTCAAGAAGGCAGTCTATAGGGTTATCGGTTGAGAGCACGGAGAGCCAAAACCCGTTGCTTAATTCCGATGTTGTAAATGAACTTCAAGAATGCAATCATGTACCTCCGCCTAAACACCACACCATACAGATAGTCCTTCTGTCGACCCATTTCCATTTCAAGCTCTTATCTCTGGAGAGTGCATAATGAACACTCTTCGAAAACGTGTTCTACTGTCTCTGGGACGCCACCACATGGGCACCAGCAGCCCTGGTCCCGGGGTTGCATACATTACCCTCAATGATCAAACCACAATAACAAATCGGAAAACAAGACTAAGATCTTTCAACCATAACAAGCCGTCTTCGTCAGAGTCAAATACCCAACTGACGAAGACCGCTTGTTACGGTTAAAAGATCTTAGTCTTGTTTTCCCATTTCTTATTGTGGTTTGATCATTGATTGTTATTTCACGTGATTATGTGAAATCTTTTTATCGATCATTACCCTCATCAGAGGGAGAGACCGAATTCATTAGAATCTTATAATTGTCCTTAAACTGAATTTACCTGTAGGATGCCTCGACCGGCAATGTATTATACAAGTTAAATCAATAATGAGTTATACCACGTTACCTTAAATTTATTATAAAAGACTTTAATTTCGATTGGTTTAAAAACTTTTCTGTTTTATTCATCACCTTAATATTTAGGTTCCATCGTTTTTATTTCTTATTTTTATACATTTAGTAACTAATAAATTTATATTTGCAGTCAGCAAGTTGTGTAATAAATAATGTTTTTTCGTTTCATACTCTTCTCTTCCTATATTCACAATCGCATGATAATATTAATGCGTTCAGCTTTTTCATATTCCGTTTAATCATGCTTTTGTATATTACTGAGCCTTAAGGATTTTCCATCGCATTTCTTTTGTTTCCTTGTTGTAAAGGTTTCCAAATTTCATTCTTTCTTTGTGACGTCTGTGCTTGTTTTAAATTGATTTTCATTTGAAAAGCTCTTAAGGATGAAAAGAAATTTATAGCTTTCTGGCCATTTTTGACTTTAGAATAAATAATGTAAGAGTGATTCTGAAAAAAAAAATCGATCTTTTTTTGAAGGAGATTTTTGAAGGACTTTGATATTTTTGAAATATCAAAAGGAGCGCATTCGCGCTCCGTTCTTCGACGTGGGGAGATCTCTCTCACTTCGTCACTCTCTTCTATTCTACTCTCCTGATGACGAACAAAAGTTCGAAATATTGAATTCTGTAAGGGTTCTTTTTGGTCTCTTTTCCGTGTCGTGCTTTGTGTAATTTAAAGTTATATATATATATATATATATATATATATATATATCAATGATCAAACCACAATATGAAATGGGAAAACAAGACTAAGATCTTTCAACCGTAACAAGCGGTCTGACAACCCAACTCGAGTTGGGTTTTTGACTCTGACGAAGACCGCTTGTTATGGTTGAAAGATCTTAGTCTTGTTTTCCCATTTCTTATTGTGGTTTGATCATTGATTGTTGTTTCACGTGTTTATGTGAAATCTTTTTATATATATATATATCAATGATCAAACCACAATAAGAAATGGGAAAACAAGACTAAGATCTTTCAACCGTAACAAGCGGTCTTCGTCAGAGTCAAAAACCCAACTGAGTCCAACCTGAACCCAACTCAGTTGGGTTTTTGACTCTGACGAAGACCGCTCGTTACGGTTGAAAGTATCTTAGTTTTGTTTTCCCATTTCTTATTGTGGTTTGATCATTGATTGTTGTTTCACGAGTTTATGTGAAATCTTTTTATATATATATATATATATATATATATATATATATATATCAATGATCAAACCACAATAAGAAATGGGAAAACAAGACTAAGATCTTTCAACCGTAACAAGCGGTCATCGTCAGAGTCAAAAACCCAACTGAGTCCAACCTGAACCCAACTCAGTTGGGTTTTTGACTCTGACGAAGACCGCTTGTTACGGTTGAAAGTATCTTAGTCTTGTTTTCCCATTTCTTATTGTGGTTTGATCATTGATTGTTGTTTCACGTGTTTATGTGAAATCTTTATATATATATATATACAAAGATTTCACATAAACACGTGAAATAACAATCAATGATCAAACCACAATGTCTTATTCCCGGAAAAAAACTGTAAATTATCCTGGTCTGAAATCCATGTCTTATGAACGTCTGCTGTGAAATAAATATATTTCAAATTGAACATTTGGGAAAAGCTAAACAACTTCATATATCTTCTATTACTGGTTCCTCTGTAGCTATTATTTGTTTTATACAATCAATCTATTGATATTATTATAATCATATATCCTCCTATCTTTCTACGTTATATATTCCAAAATTTTAAACATTTAAATATTTTAATACTATACTACAAAAAATAAACCATGCATATTATTCTTTCCCCTTTATAAAGTAATAATAATATAATATATATTATTATAATAATAAAAAAAATTGAATATAAATTAAGCATATACTATCCATATATCTATACTAGAAATTCTAAAAAAATATACGTTAACACTCTTTTTCTGAAAATGCAAATGTGATTTCTTAATTTTTAATATTGATAAATAAGAATTTTTTATTTATAATGGAGTAATCGATACAGGAACAATTCTTATTAATGTAAAAACATTAATGTTATTTAACGTTTGTGAACTTTATCAGTTAACCTATTCAAGGAAGTCCTTCTGTAGGTTTTAATTTTTCTGGTATATTTTACTGTACTTCATGACTGTTATTATGAATAATTTTTTTTTTCTGTTTGATAAAACTCCTTTTTTATATTATATTTATTTAAAAGAATTGTAATTGTGATTAATTTATCAGGGGAACTCCATAATTGATTTATGAAAATATTAATGATTATATGATGTACTGTTTTGCATCTATCTCTGCCTTTACATTGTTGGCATGTTTTTGGTATATAAGTATATATATATATATAATAAAATAAATTCAAAACGAAGGAAACACACAGAAAGACACAGACATAACTCACATCGATATTTCTACCATCGTCGTCATCAGGAGGTGCGAAGAGCTAAGAGTCCCGCAGGAAGACAGTACCGCCCTGTCTTCCTACGGGACTCTTCGCTCTTCGCACCTCCTGATGACGACGATGGTAGAAATATCGATGTGAGTTATGTCTGTGACTTTCTGTGTGTTTCCTTCGTTTTGAATTTATTTTATTTTAATTAAGTCCGCTGGACCGTTTCTTTTAATTGTATATATTTATATATATATATATAACAGATTCAATAATATATCGACCGTTTGATAGAATAGGTGTGTTCTCTAATCGGGGTTCGGTCAATTTTCCAGGATAAAAAATCAAACTCTCGTTGCCAACGTTTCGGTTTTATTTAAAACCTTTTTCATAGGCATCTTCTCCATATACTCTTCTTATATCCTCATAAAAACCCATATTTCTTCTTATATAAACCCAAATGTATATATAACAGATTCAATAATATATCGACCGTTTATATTATTGAAAACGGTCGATATATATTGAAACGGTCGATATATTATTGAATCTGTTATATATACATTTGGGTTTATATAAGAAGAAATATGGGTTTTTATGAGGATATAAGATGAGTATATGGAGAAGATGCCTATGAAAAAGGTTTTTAATAAAACCGAAACGTTGGCAACGAGAGTTTGATTTTTTATCCTGGAAAATTGACCGAACCCCGATTAGAGAACACACCTATATATATATATATATATATATCAATGATCAAACAACAATAAGAAATTGGAAAACAAGACTAAGACCGCTTCTGACGAAGACCGCTTGTTACATTTGAAAGATCTTAGTCTTGTTTTCCCATTTCATATTGTGGTTTGATCATTGATTGTTATTTCACGTGTTTATGTGGAATCTATATATATATATATATATATACACCATGATGAATGACCGCCATTACGGTCGAAATATTGAAAAGTGAGTCTTTTGTTATGTTTCAGTCTATGTGACACTGTTTATTTTAACGAAATATATATATATATAACTCTTAGCCTCAGCTATTCAAAGGGATTACTTCTGCCCGATGACGACGAATGTCGAAATATCGTTGTGATTCTTTTTTTGTATGAGTTTTTATCTGTTCTTCTTTTTCCTGTGTGAACTATATATATATATATATAATATATATATATTATAAATATATGTTTTTTTTGTGTTTCAAAATTTATACTTCTTCATATGAAAAAGGTTTTAAATATAAATGGAAACGTTGGCCATGAGAGTTTAATTTGAATCTATAGAACTGACCGAGTCTTGATACAATTTAGTTTTATATATATATATATTTGTGAATTTCCCACCTATTCCCATTTCTATCATTTTCAATTGTTCTTGGTTTTCCAATTTTCTGAGTGATTTGTTTGTGTTATGGGATAGCAGATCCCATATATATAAATATATATATATTTTTTTTTTTTCGATAAAAATACGATCCGAAATGGACAAATACAGTTCAATGTACATAAAGAAACATAGAGAAATTAAAAACACACGCTTACAGCAGTATGGGTCTCCAATCGTCTTTGTACCAGTACGGTTGTTTTCCCTCTCTTATCTCTCCTGATGACGGTTCAACTATATATATATATTCACTGTTTTGTTATTTAGGGCTAGGTCAAATAAAAGAAAATAAACTCCTTTCTAGACCGACGTTTCGATGAATTTGTACATCATCTTCAGGGCTAAAATTAGAGTAAGACTATAATACATTTATCAAAACAATCTACAACTCACATGGAGAAATAACACACATTTTTGTTAACACCAACAGATACATTGATACATCGAAACGTCGGCCTAGAAAGGAGTTTATTTTCTTTTATTTGACCTAGCCCACAATAACAAAACAGTGAATAGAATAGAAGAGGTCAATAACAATTTTTTGAGTATATTATATATTTCTATATATATATATATATAAAATTTATGAAAGCAGAATATGAAGTGCGAAAACAAGGCTAAGACCCAAGACTAAAATCCTAGTTGGGTTTTTGACTCTGACGAAGACCGTTGGTTACGGTTAGAAGATCTAAGTCCATACCCCATTTGGTATTGTGTTTCGATCATTAATTGTTATTTCACGTGTTTTCAAGTATGTGAAATCTTCTTATATATTCAAAATTTCAACAACAACAAGTGTATGTAATTTGAGTAAACACGTGACACTCATATATATATATGTATATAATATATATATATATATATATGATAACATAAGAAACCCAGAGGTAAAAAAGAGTTTTAGAAAATTAGAAACATTTTCTAACGAATTAAATAATGTGAAATTGGACATTAATTTTTTAAACACACACACACACACACATATATATATGTCATTTATCAATGCAGAATATGAAGTGGGAAAACAAGACTAAGATCTTTCAAACGTAACACGCGGTCTTCGTCAGAGTCAAAAACCCAACTGAACACTGTTTTGGCTTTGAAACACTGTTTTCTTGACTGAACGGTTTTTGACTGAACGAATTAAATAATGTGAAATTGGACATTAATTTTTTAAACACACACACACACACACACACACACACACACACACATATATATATGTCATTTATCAATGCAGAATATGAAGTGGGAAAACAAGGCTAAGATCTTTCAAACGTAACACGCGGTCTTCGTCAGAGTCAAAAACCCAACTGAACACTGTTTTTGGCTTTGAAACACTGTTTTCTTCACTGAACGGTTTTTGACTCTGACGAAGACCGCTTGTTAGGGTTGAAAGATCTTAGTCTTGTTTTCCCATTTCTTATTGTGGTTTGATCATTGATTGTTATTTCACGTGTTTATGTGAAATCTTTTTATCGGTTATATATATTATATATATATAATATTATATATATATATATATATATATATATAATCTAGGAGGTGTCAGAGCTTATTTTTCTTCATTCTGATTCTTCCTACGACATTTTGTCTCATATACATATCTTAGGTGTTGCTGGTCTGAATACTGGGCGGTGACTTGGCTGTTGGCTTGGCGAGTAGCTGGTGGTTGATCACCTAGTAGCTGCAGTGTGCGTGAAACCCCCGTGTGTTGACGATTAATTAATGGGTTGTGCTTCATGATTTTCATAGCTTCATATATTTGCAGTCTGGCTGGATCATTAATTGATCATTTGACAGTAGGATGTATGCTCTCTAGTTTAGAAGCAATAACGAAAACATTATTGAGGAAAGGAGAGAAACTTAACAAGAAGCAAGCTTCTGCAAATTATGGTTACATGTCTTATAACATGCCCATATTAAACAATTAAACATAACATCTGCTTGACAGATTAAAGGCGAAAAATAAGGAAAGGATAACACTTACAGTTTCAAATTTTCAGTTCCATCCATATAGGCGCACCGATACAGGCATCATATAATGTTATTATGAGTACAAATTCAAGGTTCAAAGGTACCAGGTTCTGGTACCTTTACCATTAAAGCGAAACATAAAGAGTCCATTTGATGTTTTTGAACATCATTTACTGACATAGAACTGATTATGAACCAATCTTGTGTCATAAGCTGTTGTATTTTTGTATGAAGTGACATTGTTTCATCTGTGTCACTCATCATATCATTGGAATTATTTCCTTCAATCAGAGATTTTTCAAGTACATTTCAAGTACAATTCAAGTACATTCAAAAACTCTGAATCTTTTAACCTTTGATTATTCAAAATATTCAGTTTAATCACCATTATTATAAAAACTTTATTGCATACCTGAGTTACATCTTATCATAATTCATCTGTATATAGTTATATATATAAGTTATAGCCCTTACAAATACTTCATCATTAGATGTCATTTCAGTGATGATCAACTGGTGGTCTTTAATTGATGAATCTCCCAGTATCTCTAATACATGACACATAATCTTTTCTTTATTTGACTTAATTAAACCCTTAGGATAATCAAAATGTCCAGGTTCTGGTACCTTTACCATTAAAGCGAAACATAAAGAGTCCATTTGATGTTTTTCAACATCATTTACCTGACATAGAACTGATTATGAACCAATCTTTTGTCATAAGCTGTTGTCTTTTTGTATGAAGTGACATTGTTTCATCTGTGTTACTCATCATATCATTGGAATTATTTCCTTCAATCAGAGATTTTTCCCCAGTTGATCCTCCTCTTTTCAAAGGTATAACTCCTGAAGAACTTGTTGTTGATCTTGGTCTTTCTTCTATTTTCCTCATATCTCCTGGACTCACTATTGTCGGATTGAAGTCACCTCCTATGGTTACTGTTTTCTCATGATGAATGGTAGTTCCCTTAGAAGATCTAAGATCAATTGCTTTCCTCTTTTTAACTAGGTAGGTAGTTCCCTTAGAAGATCTAAGATCAATTGCTTTCCTCTTTTTAACTAGGTAGGTAGTTCCCTTAGAAGATCTAAGATCAATTGCTTTCCTCTTTTTAACTAGGTAGGTAGTTCCCTTAGAAGATCTAAGATCAATTGCTTTCCTCTTTTTAACTAGGTAGGTAGTTCCCTTAGAAGATCTAAGATCAATTGCTTTCCTCTTTTTAACTAGGTAGGTAGTTCCCTTAGAAGATCTATGATCAATTGCTTTCCTCTTTTTAACTAGGTAGGTAGTTCCCTTAGAAGATCTAAGATCAATTGCTTTCCTCTTTTTAACTAGGTAGGTAGTTCCCTTAGAAGATCTAAGATCAATTGCTTTCCTCTTTTTAACTAGGTAGGTAGTTCCCTTAGAAGATCTAAGATCAATTGCTTTCCTCTTTTTAACTAGGTAGGTAGTTCCCTTAGAAGATCTAAGATCAATTGCTTTCCTCTTTTTAACTAGGTAGGTAGTTCCCTTAGAAGATCTAAGATCAATTGCTTTCCTCTTTTTAACTAGGTAGGTAGTTCCCTTAGAAGATCTAAGATCAATTGCTTTCCTCTTTTTAACTAGGTAGGTAGTTCCCTTAGAAGATCTAAGATCAATTGCTTTCCTCTTTTTAACTAGGTAGGTAGTTCCCTTAGAAGATCTAAGATCAATTGCTTTCCTCTTTTTAACTAGGTAGGTAGTTCCCTTAGAAGATCTAAGATCAATTGCTTTCCTTTTTTTAACTAGGTAGGTAGTTCCCTTAGAAGATCTAAGATCAATTGCTTTCCTCTTTTTAACTAGGTAGGTAGTTCCCTTAGAAGATCTAAGATCAATTGCTTTCCTCTTTTTAACTAGGTAGGTAGTTCCCTTAGAAGATCTAAGATCAATTGCTTTCCTCTTTTTGACTAGGTAGGTAGTTCCCTTAGAAGATCTAAGATCAATTGCTTTCCTCTTTTTAACTAGGTAGGTAGTTCCCTTAGAAGAACTAAGATCAATTGCTTTCCTCTTTTTAACTAGGTAGGTAGTTCCCTTAGAAGATCTAAGATCAATTGCTTTCCTCTTTTTAACTAGGTAGGTAGTTCCCTTAGAAGATCTAAGATCAATTGCTTTCCTCTTTTTAACTGATTCCATCATCAAGATTTGTAATGATTGTAGTAAACTGTCTATCAATTTGCCTTTTGTAGCATCACTAGGAATTTTAACCGGTGGTTGATTAATTATTGGATTTAAATCAATATTGCCTTTTGGTTTTATGTTTTTAAAAGTTGGTTCATTACTTTTAGTGATTGGATTTGAAAATTGCTTGGACAGATTCAAACTAGGACTCATCATTGAATCATCTATTTTCTTGAGGATTTCATTATGTTTCTTCTCTACTTTCTGTTCTGTTTGATAAAATATTATCACAACCTATTAATTAATCGTCAACACACGGGGGTTTCACGCACACTGCAGCTACTAGGTGACCAACCACCAGCTACTCGACAAGCCGACACTCAGTCACCGCCCAGTATTCAGACCAGCAACACCTAAGATATGTATATGAGACAAAATGTCGTAGGAAGAATCAGAATGAAGAAAAAATAAGCTCTGAGACCTCCTAGATTATATAAAGAAGAGTAAATAAATAAATAAATAAATATATATATATATAATTAATTTTTTTTTTGAAAGAAAGAAAATAAAATAAAAGGAGAAAGAATGAAGGAACGGAGACGTAAATGCGTCCACTGGCCGATGTAAACTGGCGCGATACAATGACACGCAGTGCGGCCACCTTACCAACGTGAACCAGTGTAGGCTGTGAGTTAAAAAAATTATAAAAGTGATATTTAAGTAAAAGGGAGGAGAAAAGTAAAAAAGAGAAAGGAAAGGAAAAAAACATAAAACTAACTAAAATTAAACGAGAAAATATATATATATATATATAGTTCAATATAGACAAAGAAACATAGAGAAATCAAAAGAACACACTTACAGTCTCTAATTTTCGGTTTGAACCGTCTTCAGGAGAGATAAGAGAGGGAAACCAAGCGCACTGGTTCAGGGACGGTTGGAGACCAACAGTGTTGCCGCATGCGCGCCCGGTCAGAGAAAATAAGTAGACAGGAATCAATTTATAATTACATTAAATTAATGGAATATGAAAACAATAAATAAATAAAAGAAAAAATTGAAAAAATTAAGGGAAATTGATACATATTAACGAACAGAGAAATTGATACATAAACAAATGTACTGATTAAGCTATGATAGAATAAAATAAAACTGAGAATAGAAATAATAATAATAATAATAAAGGAAATAATTGATGATAAAATATGAAAAGGCAAAGAACTTTTAAACATTACCGCTTTAGTTTGAGGCCAGGTGCAGTGCGCGCACTTAATAGCCAAATATGGGCTTCTTCGGAGGCTCGTAGTGTGAGATCTTGGCAGTCAGGGGATATTTGTCTGCGACAAATTTCTTTTATTTATTTATTGTTTTCATATTCCATTAATTTAATGTAATTATAAATTAATTCCTGTCTACCTTATTTTCTGTGACCGGGCGAGCATGTGGCAACACTGTTGGTCTCCAATCGTCTCTGAACCAGTGCGCTTGGTGTCCCTCTCTTATCTCTCCTGAAGACGGTTCAAACCGAAAATTAGAGACTGTTAAGTGTATTCTTTTGATTTCTCTATGGTTCTTTTTCTATATTGAACTATATTTGTACGTTTTGGATCGTATTTCCAACGAAAAAAGTGTATATATATATATATATATATATATATATATATAGTTGTTCAATGGACATAAAGAAACATAGAGAAATTAAAAGCACACACATACAGTCTGTTATTTTCGGTTTGAACCGTCTTCAGGAGATATTAGAGAGGGAATGGAGAAGTGCGCACTGGTTCAGAGACGGTTGTATTTCAATAATAGTACTGTATATGCACCTGTCAGAAGTATATAGCTTCAGAGCTGCAGTAGTGACAAAGGTTACTCGTGTTAGCGATCTTTATTCTGAATATAATTGATTTAGACAAAATAAAGAACTCCTAATATTCAATAATGTTGATTATGTGATATTACTAATTGTAAATAAGGTTTCCACCTCCGTTTGTTGTTTTATTTTCAAAATGTAACATTTTCTTTTGCTTAGCTCTTTTTTGATTTATTTCATTTGCTAGTAAATACATAATATGAACACAGCAAAACCATATCGATTTTTTTTTTTATATAGTTTTACCAATTACAGTGATGGTTAACTTATTGATGTATTTAAAATGAAAGTACATTTATGTGTGCTGACTATAGCAGCATTATGTTTCCTTTGATATTAATATAATGTCTCAGACAGTATTTCTTCGTCTTTTCCTGAGTACCATTTTTTCACAATCCTTTATGAAAATTTGTTTTTTTTTTTTTGTTGAAATGAGTTTTTCTACAAAATTTCTATAAATGTCATTTTATTTAAACGAAGTTTATTATGGAATAAGAGTGTCTCAAAGTTGTCTTGCATTAGGATCATGATCATATCGAAATGATCACTATTTGGCTCCATTATATTAATCGGAATGTTATTCATTAATTAGAAATTGTTGTTTATTATAAAATAGTTGTTCAATCATAAATTAAATATGGGGGGACGTCTCATGCATGAATTATGAGGACCTCTTATGGATCTTTCATGATGAACTCTTATCGATCGCTTATGAAGACTTTTTATGGATAACTCATGAGGAGCGAGCTCTCATGTATTAATTATGATACCTCTCATGAATTTTTCATGATGAACTCTCATGGATCACTCATGAGGCATCCCATTTATGGTGCATCCGAATTATGATGTGATGTAAATCTGTTATTGGGAAATGCGGAAAAGAACAATCAATTAAATTAGATCATAATTTCTTATAATTATAAAATAATTCATATTTCCTATATGAATAGGATGTCATAATACGTTCTACAAGAAAGGTGATTAGGATTATTATATCTGGCACGAAGCAATGAATAGTAGGATGAACCTCTAGGACAGGGGTGGTGAACAAGTTCGACAAAAAGAGCCAAAATTTTAAACTGTGAGAGTCAGAGAGCCACACCACACAAAAGCATATAATTTTAACAATAATATATATTAAACATATAATATAACATGCTCAGTGAGGTGTTTTTTGTTACCTTGTTGGAGTGATGGGATGATAATCTCAATGGGATTTCTGGCATTTTTTGTTTTCAGTAATCTTCTGCAAATCAGGTTTGTATTCAGTTGTAGCCACTCGGAGCAGTTCCTTTACATGAGTGTCAGTCAGAATGGACCGGTGCTTTGATTTTACGTGTTTCAAACTAGAAAACAGCTTTTCACAGACGTATGTTGACGGGAACATAGACAGCAGCTTGAGAGCTGCTCTTCTTACACACGGGTATTTTTCAGTTGGCACAGCTCTCCAAAACGTAATATGGCCTTCCTTCAAAAGAGATTTCAGTCTATCGTCCTCGCGTAGCTCAATCATTTCTAGTTCACTCGCTGCCTCATCAGTAACAAGTGGGTTTTTCAGGCAGTCGGTGTCAACATTAAACGGGTCGATGAGAAATGTACAGCTGATTAGCATATGCCATTATTACTGTAAGAACTAAATCTTGTCATTTATAAAAGACTTGTAAAAATCTCTTCTTTTTTGGTAGAAGGTACTCAGAACTTACACCTTGAGAGAGGTTTCCCTTTCCACCTACTTGTGACATAGAAATGAGTATCAAAAAAAGATGTATCTAAAACAAAATCCAAACTTGGCAAAGAACCACAGTATACAAAATAATGATAAGAGGCAAAGAGCCGCATGCAGCTCGAGAGCCGCGTGTTCGCCACCCCTGCTCTAGGATAATTGAACTAATGAAAATGCTTCATATGGGATTTGGGTTGAAGTAAATTTACATGGTGATCCTTCATACAACATGATAAATACTAATGAACCACAATTAAATCATTTTTCTACTTGCATGAGGATGAATTTTTTTTTTTTTTTTTTTTTTTTTATTGTCAAAGAACAGCATGCTCCACCTGAAGGCACCACATGCATCAAAATCTTTAATGTTACACAATAATTTCCATTATGTTATGTAAATATAGCTTAAATATATAATAATTAACAATAATAAAATAACTATAATGATAACAGAGTAATTGCTATTAGAGTATACAGATAATACAGGCTATTATAATTTAATTCAGTATATTAAAATATTTGTTAACCACTTCTTTGAAGGTACTGACTAGGCCCTCCTCCAACAAAGCTGCAAGCTGCGGGGGCCACGCACCTCCGGCAGTCACCACTTTTCTCTCCATCCTACTCCTCTCTGAGTTTAACTCGACGCAGTCGAACAGGAGGTGTTGAACTGTTTGAGGTGACCTACCGTCACAGCTACACCCTGGAGAGTTGACAAGTTTCAGGCGGTGGAGATAGTGGCCAAATCTCCCATGCCCTGTTAGAAACTGGGTCAGTCTCCAGTCCACTTTGAGGTTGTTTTTCTTTCTCTGACTGACAGATGGTAGAGATCTTTTTGTAAGTTGAGCATTGGTCGTCTCTTCTTACATGGTCGCCTTTCATCAATATGATGAAATTAAATTCATATGAAATTACATCATATTGAATAGTTGTAGAATTTCTCAAAGTATGACTAATAAAATGAAATATTTATAAAGCAAAATATCTGTTTCACTTTGATGTGAAATAATTCAAAAAAATTTCCTTTATTAGCTGATTTATCGTGTCCAAGAAATGGGATTTCCATGTTTTTTTCTGTGAAATAATTCAAAAAAATTTCCTTTATTAGCTGACTTATCGTGTCCAAGAAATGGGGATTCTATGTTTTTTTCTGTGAAATAATTCAATAAAATTTCCTTTATTAGCTGACTGACTTATCGTGTCCAAGAAATGGGGATTCCATGTTTTTTTTCTGTGAAATAATTCAAAAAAATTTCCTTTATTAGCTGACTTATCGTGTCCAAGAAATGGGGATTCCATGTTTTTTTCTGTGAAATAATTCAATAAAATTTCCTTTATTAGCTGACTTATCGTGTCCAAGAAATGGGGATTCTATGTTTTTTTCTGTGAAATAATTCAATAAAATTTCCTTTATTAGCTGACTTATCGTGTCCAAGAAATGGGGATTCCATGTTTTTTTCTGTGAAATAATTCAAAAAAATTTCCTTTATTAGCTGACTTATCGTGTCCAAGAAATGGGGATTCCATGTTTTTTTCTGTGAAATAATTCAAAAAAATTTCCTTTATTAGCTGACTTATAGTGTCCAAGAAATGGGGATTCCATGTTTTTTTTCTAAGTATCAAACGACTAAATAAATATTTTATGATATCGATCGTCCTTTAAGTTATTCATTATGTTTGATTTTCTTTATTTTTTTTTTTCAAATCAAATCTAACAATACATCAAATCACGAGATTGTTTTCAAACTTTTTTAACTTAACCAAATAAATATATATATACTAAATTGAAGAAGCAGTCTATATAGACTATGAAACATTAAATTACACAAAACACAACACAGAAAAAAGGTAAAATACACACTAAATTTTGAACTGTCGTTCGGCATCAGGAGAAGTCTAGAAGAGATCTCTCCCACTTCGTCCTCTCTTCTAGTCTTCTGGTGATGATGAACAACAGTTCAAAATATTAAATTTAATTATTTTAGTTTAGTTGATTAATAAAATTTTTTATTAATGTTCTTTTTGTGTCCTTTATGTAAAATCATTTCCTTTATGCTCATATTTTATGACTCCTTGTATACATCTATTCTATATAGACAAATAACCAAAATTAATCTCAACGTATAATTTGTTCAATTTTTTATTAATGTTCTTTTTGTGTCCTTTATGTAAAATCATTTCCTTTATGCTCATATTTTATGACTCCTTGTATACATCTATTCTATATAGACAAATAACCAAAATTAATCTCAACGTATAATTTGTTCAATTTTTTATTAATGTTCTTTTTGTGTCCTTTATGCAAAATCATTTCCTTTATGCTCATATTTTATGACTCCTTGTATACATCTATTCTCTATAGACAAATAACCAAAATTAATCTCAACGTATAATTTATTCAATTTTTTTATTAATGTTCTTTTTGTTTCCTTAATGTAAAATCATTTCCTTTATGCTCATATTTTATGACTCCTTGTATACATCTATTCTATATAGACAAATAACCAAAATTAATCTCAACGTATAATTTATTCAATTTTTTATTAATGTTCTTTTTGTGTCCTTTATGTAAAATCATTTCCTTTATGCTCATATTTTAAGACTCCTTGTATACATCTATTCTATATAGACAAATAACCAAAATTAATCTGTCCCGGCAACATCTTGGAGACCGTCTTCTCGCAAAGACGGATCATCCGAAAATTTGAATTTGTAAGTATGTCTATTTTCCCGTGTGTTGCTTATCTTCATTTTTGAGTTCATATATATATATATACATTTATGCGAAGTTAAATATATATACACAACTAAAAGAAACGGTCCAGCGGACTTTTTTAAATAAAATAAATTAAAAACGAAGGAAACACACAGAAAGACACAGACATAACTCACATCGATATTTCGACCATCGTCGTCATCAGGAGGTGTGAAGAGCGAAGAGTCCCGCAGGATGGCAAGGCGGTGAGTCACCGTCCTGATGACGACGATGGTCGAAATATCGATCTACTTTATGTCATATATATATATATATATATATATATATATTATCAATGATCAAACCACAATAAGAAATGGGAAAACAAAATTAAGAGCTTTCAACCGTAACAAGCGGTTTTCGTCAGAGTCAAAAACCCAACTCTGGTTGGGTTTTTGACTCTGACGAAGACCGCTTGTTACGGTTGAAAGATCTTAGTCTTGTTTTCCCATTTCTTATTGTGGTTTGGTCATTGATTGTTGTTTCACGTGTTTATGTGAAATCTTTTTATAATATATATATATATATATATATATATATGAATAATAATCAAAATAACGCTTGATGTAATAGATTTATTAATTCACCATAATTAAACAAATTTGGAAACAATGCTCAAGGCCTTTCGTCAACTCATCGTCAGAGAGGAGGACGTGAACTAAAAAATTTGTCTGTGTTTTTGACTCTGACGAAGACCGCTTGGTTAAGGTTGAAAGATCTTAGTCATTTTTTCCCATTTGCTTGTTGTGGTTTGATCATTGATATATATATATAATATATGTATTAATATATATATATATTGGAAAATTACTTTTCTTTTATATTTGTGTACTTTGTCGTTTTTTTCGAAATTGTTTCCTCCGTTATGTTTAAGACTTTGAAAAGTTAAACTTTGTTTCTTTCCTGCAAAGATTTTATGCCTTATTTCATTTATCATGAATATTGGTGTGAAAAAAAACCCAAAAACTAAACAATTTTACTTTAATATCAATTTTAAATGGCAAAAAAAAATGTGAGAAGAAACTAGTAGATTTCATCATAGTAAATAGGATTCTTCGGGTTAAATATATTTATTGCTAATAGTTCAATCTTATAGTCCCATTATCTCTTACTTATCTATTTAATTTAAATTAGTAGACACACATTGTTTTTTCATGCAAAAACTGTCCTTTCTTACAATAAACAAAAAAAAATAATGCTCTTTTTTATATTTATCTTATTTCAATGATCAAATCACAATAAGAAAATGGGAAAACAAGACTCAGATCTTTCAACTGTAACAAGCGGTCTTCGTCAGAGTCAAAAATCCAAGTCAGTTGGATTTTTGACTCTGACGAAGACCGCTTGTTACGGTTGAAAGATCTTAGTCTTGATTTCCCATTTTTTTATTGTGGTTTGATCATTGATTGTTGTTTCACGTGTTTATGTGAAATCTTTTTATGTGAGTTGATGTTCCTAGTTCCTCGTAAATTTAAAAGAGTATTAACGGCTTTGGAAAAGTTATCCAAAAAATTGATTAAAAAAACAATAGGCCGTAAATTCAATCTTACATATATATATATATATAAAAGAAATTCAAAACGAAGGAAACACACAGAATGACACAGACGTATCTCACATCGATATTTCGACCATCATCGTCATCAGGAGGTGTGAAGAGCGAAGAGCGAAGAGTCCCGCAGGAAGAGAGGGCGTGATGTTCCTAGTTCCTCGTAAATTTAAAAGACTATTAAGGGCTATCAAGTGACTTTCTGTGTGTTTCCTTCGTTTTGAATTTATTTTATTTTAAAAAAGTCCGCTGGACCGTTTCTTTTAATTGTGTATATATATATATATATATATATATATATATACTATATTTATACTAAATAATCACAATAAACACGTGATTAAAATTAATGAACGTATAAGCCATAAGGAAAAAGTAAAAAACACTGAAAATATGCTCTAAGGCCTTTCAATTATATGTCATCAGAGAGCAACTAAATTTAAGGCCTATTGTTTTTACGGCCAAATGTTTCTCCAGTTGGTATCTAGCATTTTGTTTCGTTTTTGTTAAATTGTATGTTTTGTTTTTCTTTGTTGTTTTATCTTTTTAGCTTGTATTTTATATGTTTTTATATTTTAACATGTGTTTTGTAGGGTGGGTCTCCCCATATTTTTTTTTTTGTAACAAACCTGTAACTTTTGTTATCAATATTGAGGTGCTCTCTGATGACATATAATTGAAAGGCCTTAGAGCATATTTTCTGTGTTTCTTACTTTTTCCTTGTGGCTGTATACGTTCATACAATATTTATATATATATATATATATATACACAATTAACAGAAACGGTCCAGCGGACTTTTTTAAATAAAATAAATTCAAATAAAATATATCCGCTGATCGCTGCCCTGTCTTCCTGCGGGACTCTTCGCTCTTCACACCTCCTGATGACGACGATGGTCGAAATATCGATGTGAGTTATATCTGTGTCTTTCTTTGTGTTTCCTTCGTTTTGAATTTATTTTTTAATAAAATATATATATATATATATATATATATTATATAATAATTATTGATATTCTATATTTCTATATATATGTATATTAATTTTAATTTTTTGTTATTTCTTTACTTATAAAACTCTGATTCTTGTTTATATGCTATCTTTGCAGGGAGGTCAAAAATCGGAATTTCTGTTATTTCCAGTTTGACAATTTATTGATATGAATATTAAAGAAAACAGTGAGTAATGTATTACTTTTGCAATTAATGACATGTAATTGAAAGCCAAATGAAAGATATATATATATATATTCACTGTTTTGTTATTGAGGGCTAGGTCAAATAAAAGAAAATAAACTCCTTTCTAGGCCGACGTTTCCATGTATTTGTACATCATCTTCGGGGCAAAAGTTAGAGTAAGACTATAATACATTTATCAAAACAATCTACAACTCACATAGAGAAATAACACACATTTTTGTTAAGACCAACAGATACATTCAAAAGGTTATTTTATAATCAGAGTTGTTGAGTACACATCTATTTAAAAGTATCAGACAAAAGGAAATTTTAGCCCTGAAGATGATGTACAAATACATCGAAACGTCAGCCTAGAAAGGAGTTATTTTCTTTTATTTGACCTAGCCCTCAATAACGAAACAGTGAATATTATATATATTATATATATATATAATATAATAATATTAAATATATATATATACAATTAAAAAACGGTCCACGGACTTTTTAAAATACAAAAATTAAAACGAAGGAAACACACAGAAAGACACAGACAAACGACTTTTTTTAAAATAAAATAAATTCAAAACGAAGGAAACACACAGAATGACACAGACATAACTCACATCGATATTTCAACTATCGTCGTCATCAGGAGGTGCGAAGAGCGAAGAGTCCTGCAGGGAGACTCTTCCTCCGGTACTCTTCGCTCTTCGCACCTCCTGATGACGACGATGGTCGAAATATCGATGTGAGTTATGTCTGTGTTTTTCTGTGTGTTTCCTTCGTTTTGAATTTTTTTTATATATATTATACCTTCAACATAAATTATATAAAATTAATGACTCCAGAATAAAAACTATTTATGTTATAGAATAAATCTGACAAGATTTTCTACGAAAGGTCTCAGTCCCACTTTTGGGAATCTTATTGCTGATGATAAGAGGTTTTTTTTTTAAATCCACGTATTTACTCTTAATTATTGTTGTACAAATATATATAAGCCATTTTTATTTATCAGTAATCGGTTATTTTTCCAACTTTAAATTAAATTTCCACAGTTAATGTTGTAAGAATCGTATTTTACACTTTAGTATTATGGAGATATATAAAATTCTGTAAGTATATAATAAACTATTACATGAGAGGCTTGAAATGAATAATTTAAGGAAATTAATAATTTTATAAATTTAACCACATATTGTAGAGTTAAAAGTTCATGCAATGATCTCCACATATAAAAATTTAGTGGTATTATCAATGCGTTTTTAAAACCTAGTGCGAAACGCGTTGTTTTATATCATTAAATTTTTATATGTGCAGACCATTTCATTAACTTTTACCCTACAATGAGTAAATACCAGTTAGTTAAGAAGTGATTGCACTACGTTTGAATTAAAACAGAAATGCCAGTTTAAATACAAATGATTTATGGGTAATATTATAAAGACACATTCTTTTCATTAATGCTATTTTATATTGTGTAAAAATCAATGAATTATTCCAATTTGCAAGTTTTGTTTATGTAATTGTTTACTTAAAATATGTTT